>MNCI01011487.1:550070-567596 GCA_015680685.1 Gnetum montanum | reverse complement strand
TTTTGTTCATTTCCAACTTGACATCCATTTCATCGATGCCATAGTTGTCCCTTTTTATCTATCTTTCTTACTCCTTTTCTTTCTCCATTCTAATGCTACCAGAGGTTCACGATTAGTCATGGGGGTACGGGGCTTGATTTTTTCGATTTTCTCCTAGCCCCAAATTTTTGATTTTCTTCCTAACCCCTACACCTTCGATAGTCATCATCAATATATCTCTCGATCCAAATCAGCCATACCACAACCTAGCCAATGGACTTACATCGAAGCAAGGTATAAATTACATGATGATTCAATTACCCTTGCTAACATATGATTGTGTTGTGTGTGCAGATGATGGACATGCAACAATGGATTGGATCTAGAGCAAACACTTGGAATGGAGCAGCATTGAAGCAGCTATGCAAGAAGCAAGATTGATGACGCACTTACGGATGGACAATGAAGGTGCAATCTTAGCGTTGGCCGCAACAACACTTCTTTCTCTCTCTCTTTCTCAGCTACCAACAAAGGCCTAATGTCATTGTAATAAGGTGTTCACCCTTGTTGTCATGAACACTAGTTTTGTCAAGTCTTGTAATGATGATCCGTTCACATGTCATCCCATTAGTTCCATTCCCTTCAATAATTCCATACCTTCTTGATATTATTGTAAGGAACTTGAGGATGAGTTTTCATTCAGTCATGGGGGTGTGATGAGACGTGATATCGCGGTTGTCGCGATATCGCGTAATCTCCTGCGATATCACGTACACGATATCGTGGTCTGTCACCAAATCTATAAATAAGAGGTGACACTCCCCTCATTTCCCATCCTAGGCTTAAAGTAGGGAAACTATGGTAGTTTGATCACTCCAAAGATAGAATATTTTCCATGTGCCCACAGTAGGAGTCCCCAAGTAAATGGATCTTTATTCGAGTAGCTTTGTACCTGAACACAAGTTGTGTACAGAAATAAAGATGAGCTTTGTGGATAAACCTTGCAGTGCATGGAATATGATTTATTACATGTTATTTATTACCTGCATTAGCATGGCATGAGTACAACTTGATTACGAGAATTGATGAATGTGTACGGCTAATCAAGGAATCGGTTGCTCATCGCGATTAGTCTCTCTCACCCTTATCTCCTAGAATATGGGATGCGTATGACTTGATTAGGAGCATCTACGGATATGTACGACTAGTCAAGGAATCGGCTGCTCATCATGTTTAGGCTAGTTAAGTGCCTCAGTACGACCACTTCGAGCACATGCGTTATGTGTGGTAATCCCAGTAACGATTAGCGTTTGGTAGCCACAATTGCATAGTTCAGGGTGTCTACGATAAGTGGGAACAGATGCTGATGCTAGTTAATTTAGACTTAGTCCTTAGTTAGAGTTAGTTAGCTCTCTCAACCCTTCACCTTGATAGCATAGGAGAAAAACCATAAAAGACCAAAAAAATCATATACCTCGGGCTTACTTAACCATACACCGTGACAACAACAAGTAAGTCTGGGAAGATAACGAATGATTAACCCCAAGTGTTCCATGGGGCGTTTAGGCATTTAGTCTACGGAGTTTGATTGGATCACGCATGCTACGCTCGTTTCATATGGTTGAGTCTAGGGGTACCTCGCCACTCATCAGTTGCCAGAGGTACAAAAGTTCTTGTTTTTTAAATTTACCAGGTTAACAACCATATTATCCATTAGATTCCATCAATAAAAGAATATGTATATAAAGAAAAGGCCTCACTGCATGCGAGAAGGTAAGAAGAAATTATCAAATTTGAACTCTTTATGTCCTCCCAAAAGCAAGAAAAATTGTTAAAATTATGACCAAAGTTAGGCCGACATCTCAAATTGGCTAATAATTTTCATGTGGTAGCAAAAATGCTAATGCTTTTGCATTTTATTAAAATGCATATTGTAAACGAAAAAGCAGTTACAATCGTAACAACTAAACACATCTACTCTATGGTAACTACTGAATTTCAAAGCACAGCTATAGAAATGATAAAACCTACACCAAATATACAAAGAGATAAAGAGAACATGAACTTACAAATGTTCCTTTACATTGAAAAAGAATATAGAAAAAGAAGATTACTCAAGACAGTAGTAGAAAATTACAATTTCAGAATTCCCTACCACTCTAGAAAGCATTGAAAAAAGAACAGAACCAAAATTTGGAATGTTTTTACATTGGGAATGCAAATGTATAGGAAAGCATGCTAAGTACTGATGACAGAAGAGCTTAGCTTGAAGTGAAACTATGAAAATTGCACAAAATCATCAAAATGTAATGTTCAACACATTACAATTCACTATAAAAAATTAACAAAAACACACATAAAAATACTAGAAGAAAGTTTGTTTTTAGAAAGAGATTCCAATAACCAAAGGCTATTGTTGACACATAAACTTTAGAAGACCCTTCCCTTCAGGTTGCAACTTCAACTGTAGCCATTATTGTCCTTCCTCAAATTTCTCTAGCTCTACCCCTCATCTTGCCCTTGCCTGCAAAATTTTATGCTTAAAACATATGATGAAGCACTAATCAATCGATGCGTCGACTGGGCCCCGTATACGTGGTCGCTGATCCTAGCCTATAAATAAGAGGGCCCTCCGCCTCATTTAGGCATCCCTTCAATAGCGTAGCGAAGCCCTTGCATTTTGTTTTCGTAGAAGTTAGAATATTTTCCCAGTGCATGCCCGCAGTGTGATGCTTGTAATTGTATGAAACCTTTATTTGAGTGTGACGTACTTGGACGCGCACATGACCGAAAATAAAGATCGAGATTACTTCATCATTGAGCATTCACTTAGTTTAATTTTTTAATTTAATTATTAATTATTTTTGTTATTTATTGCTTTCTTAGTTAATATTTATTTCTTTCTTAGTTAATATTTATTTATCATCATTTACTATTCCTGTTGTTAAATGCGGAATGAGTACGACTTAATCACGAGCATTTAAGTGTGACTACTTGGTAAACCCAGTAGCGTACCTAGGATCTACACTTGGTAATCCTAGTAGTAGTCATGCACAAGGTCCAAGATTTGTACGGATGATTAGGGAATAGATACTCATCGCACTTAGGCTAGCTTAGAATTCATTTCCTATTGCTCATTAGTTTAATTAATATTATTCTCCATTGTCTCTAGGAGTAGCAGTAATTTAGGATCACATCATACGCCTCACTCTGGACTAAACCATACGTGACAAAGCAAATACTAGTCCAGGTGGGAAGACAACGAACTACAATCAACGTATAACTATCTAGATACCACAACTAGCACGTCCGCGGAGTTCGACCAGATCGTGCATGAATGCTCATATTCGTATGGTTGGATGTAGGGGTACCTAGCCGCTCATCATTTATGATGAAGTGTCAAAAGTCAATGCGTTGACTGGGCCACATATATAGGGCCACGTATACCTAGCTGTGTCAATGCGGGCTTGTCGACACAGCCACCCTATGTTGTCAGGGCCCCATATACACAACCACCTTTCCCGGATCTATAAATATGAGGGCCTTCCGCCTCATTTAGGCATCTTTTGAGTAGTGATAGCGAAGCTCTTGCAGTTTTCTCCTGAAAGAGATAGAATATTTTCCAAGTGCCTGCAGCAGGTGTATGAAAAGTGATCGAATCTTTATTCAAGTGTTGATGTATCTGAGCCCATTGGCATGATGGCAATAAAGATGAACTATTCATGCAGTCCTTGCAGCATTTGGACTTAGTTGTTTCATGCATTTAATAGTTTAAGATGTTTATGCTTTCTTAATCATTTGTTTATGCTTTATTAGTTACTCGTCAATTATTTATGTTTTCATAATTATAATTTCAATCGTTAGTGTTCATTCGTAGTTTGTAAAAGACATAAGTACGACCATCTCGAATGTAATCCAAACACTTGGTAAACCTAGCGATGCTTAACGTCTGGTAACCCAGTAGTGTTAGGAAATGCTTAGAATGTGCTCGAAGGATGGGAACGGATTCTTATGCTAGGAGTAGTTAGCATATACACTAGGATAATTAGAGATTAGATAATAGTTTATTCATTACTTTCATACCTCACTTATTCGTCGAAAAAGATAATTAAAAAGATATAAAAATCATTAGCCTTAGTCTCACTTAACTATCACAATAGAACTTTACAAGTGAGATTAGGATGACAATGATCGTTCTAACCCAAGGTTTCACTAGTTAGAAGTCTAGTGCATGTTAAGTGCTTACAGTCTACGGAGTTCGACCGAATTGCGCATGAACGCTCGTATTCGTATGGTTGGGCGTAGGGATACCTAGCCGCTCATCAACATACATTCAAACAAAGCTACTTAAGAAATATATTGGCCTAATTCATATATAAATTTTATATAAAAAAAGAAACCTAAATGAAGAGATCTTCTAGCTATTATAACAAAAATTTTATTATGATTCACACCTCCTCTACCTCCAGGGTCCAAGTTACCACATGTGTAGAAGTTTGCATTTCTGTCACCATCAAGGCTGGTGTTTTTAGCATAGATGAGTGTGAGATTTGGATCTTCTAGTAGTAGTTCCCTAGAGTAGAGTGAGGTTCTGACATACTCGCTACCATCAACAAGCATTGTGATGGCCAAGAAGTCATGGTCAAGGGTGCTAGCAATGATGGTCATGATCCTGGGCACAAGATTTGAGGTGATTTTAGCACTATGTCTAGAGTTTCTAGTCGAGCAAGCGACAAAGACATGGTAGTGGATTGCAGCGGTGAAGGAACTGATGATGATGTTGTTGGTGTAGTACTGCTACAGGTTGTCACCAAGAAAGAGCGAAAGCATGTCAATGCCGTTGGATAGAATGCCATCCATGGCCACAAGGATGTTAGAGCTAAAGCAGCCACAGTCCCACAGACCTTATAGATGGTGATCCGTTCAAGACAAGCCATGTTGCTAGTAGCGTCGTTGGCATAGCCAAGCACACTAATGTCGACCACAACATTGCCGACGATTGTTGATGACGTGTGCATGTCGTGGCCCTCAGTGTTGAGCGAGGATGCAGCAAGGGCCAACTAGTCTATTACCTTATTGCTACCTTGGTTGAGGAAGCACATGCCGATGAGCTTGTTCTTGTAGTTGAAGCATGGGCCACCATCGTAGGTGCCTTTCCAGCACTCTAGCAGAGCTCCAAAGCTAGCATCATCAAAGCTAGTTCAGTTGGGCTAGGCAGCCTGCAGTAGTAGTTGCAGATGGAGATAGAGACAGAATGGAAACGGAATTCTCATTCTCATTCCCATTACCATTCTACATTTGATTGTGTTTGGCCTTTTTATGTGTGTAGCAGGAATACGAAAAGCTATGGCTCTTTGGTTCACATTCTACACAATGGGAATATGAAAAGGTGTGGCTCTTCGTTTCATGTTTTTTCCCATTTTATGGGATCTTATGTGGCGCATGATGTGGAGGGTGTTACTTGGAGGGTGAAAAATCCACTCTCCCCTCCCCCCTATCCTATGAGACGAGTTGGCCTCTTGGCCAAAATTACATGATTTTTGTATGATTTGTATTTCTATGTTAAATCCTTAAGGTACTGAGTGAAGTAATGAGAGTTGGGTTTCAATTTTAATTTCAATTTCTTGAAACAAATTTTTTTTATTATATCTAGGAAGTCATAGAGGATTTTTTGGACAATCACAAAGTCTCAATATATTTGAAAAGAAATTTGAAAACATAATTGATGTAATGCCTCAAGCAAATAAGGTTAAATTGAAATAAAGCAATCCATAATTATAATTAATAGTATAATTCAATTGAATGTGAGCCAAAGATGAGAAAAACAAAAAAAACAAAATATGTTCTTCATCTTCTATGCTTTGTTTGCATAATTTGCAAATACACTCTTCTTTTGGTAAATTGATCCAACAATATATCTCAATAAGGAGATGATAGGAGCTCACTCTTGATCTATTAGTTTGATTCCTTAAATGAATAGGAATACTTGAGAATAGATACTTTTGAGTACTAGATAACAAACCTCCTCTATAAGAATGTAAATAAAATTGCTTGTTCTTTTATAGTTTTCGAGAAGGGCCTTTTTCTTAAAGGAAGATCCTCTATTATGATATATTATGACTGAAGCCATAATTTTCCATAATGCAACCATCCATTTTCTTGTGTAGCATTCATTATCTACTTAGCATAATTAATTTCTTCTATGTGATTTAACTTTTGAGTATAATTAACAAATTGACAAAAGGCTTCAACTTCAAGAGGAAGCAAATTTGCTTCTAAAAGTAAGATAGCATAACAAGTCGACATTTTCACTTAAAATTCACATACAATAAACTAGTTTTGAACATATACTAATTTTTTCCAATTATGTGTAGAAAGAGAAGATCCCCAAGCAACACACCCATGTAATAATATAGGTTGGACAAGACTATGAAAAATTTTTATTCTAATTTCTTATGCCAAAATTTGTTTCTTGCTACAATTATTTCTTAGAGCAAATAAAGCTCACATGCCACTGGAAACCCTTTGAGCAATAAGGGTACTCCAACTATAATTACTAGTAAATTCAACTTCCAAATATTTATAAGATTCATATATATTAAGCCTTTTTCCTCCAAGGAAAAAATTGTAATTTCTATTTCTAGTATCACAAACTAGAATTTTAGTCTTATCAGTATTAACTTTCATACTAGAATGGTTGTAGTGGTTATGAAAACTTTGAAGTATATAATTTAATTTGGTAGTTGATTTTGCAATCAAGGCCACATCATCTACAAAGAGAATCATACTAAAAAATAATCCATTCACTAACATATCATGATGAGAGGCATGTACATCCATTCTTTCAATTCATTTATAAGTATGACAAAAAGTGTAGGAGACAAAGAATAGCCTTGTTTAACTTCAACTAAGTTGTTAATAATTGTTCATTTTCTAGTAAGATGATCTTCAATAAGAATGTCAATTGTCTCATAGATTCCTTAAGCAACAGAAAGGAGATATAGTGGAATGTTAATGTTATCCAATCTTTTCCAAAGCTAATCTTGAGCAACAAAATCATAAGCCTTAAAGAAATCAACAAAATAATTAAAAGTAGTATGGTTGGATCCTTTTTATTTCTTTGCATAATAACACAAGGTTATTAGATGGTGTATAGTAGAATAATTCCTCTTGAAGCCTACTTGCGACTAAGAATGAAGGCCTTGCATTTCTATTCATGAACCAATTTTATTCTCCAAAATAATACCCAAAAGCTTAGTGAAAACTGAATTAATTGTAATGAATTGGTAATTATTAAGGTTTTTCCTATCTCCTTTTTTGAAAAGCAAGAATACTTGACTAGAATACCAAGAGTGATCCAACCATGCTGAAGCTCCTTATTAAGAAGACTGCAAGTTTCTTTCCACACCAACAGATCATCCCATTTAAGAAGCTCTACTTATAATCCATTAAAATTAACACCTTTTACAAAAGATAATCTTTAAATTTCTACAAACATGTCATCAAGGAATAACTCAAGAATATTAGAGTTATCTTGCACAATTAAGGGAACCTCTTGATTAAAAAGGTCATTGAAGAAAGTTTGAGTAGTAGATAAGGAAAAATCTCAATCACGTTGTTGTCTTTCTTGGAATAAATTTTAAAAGATCTTTGGATTTTAGTGGAGCTTACAAATCATTCTTTCCTTCTCTTCTTTAATGAAATTTTTTTGTTAAAAATTAATAAGCTTTCTATAATTCTTCAACATTGAAATAGTAAAATATGAAGCTATAACATCTTTACGATCTATCAAGTAGTCCACATCAAGCCAAGGTTTTCTACAAGTAGGCCTCTTCTTAATCTGCACCTTAGTAGCTATAGACAAAAGGACATTAGCCAAATCTACCTCATTATCATTATTGACTAACATATTATCCAATCTTGTGTAGGAGGTTTACTCCACATATAAATCACCTTCAAGTATTAAATCTAGATATTATGCAAAGAAAATACTTTTTGCTATAAAACAAGAAAACTAGTATGTTTGATTAATACATTAGAAGATTACAACCAGTTTTCAATACCCCTCAAACATGTGAAAGCCTATCACACTCAAATAATATTGTAGAGCATGAGGCTTTACAACCACATACTAGCTATTCCTAACTCAAGACACAACCAATAGAGAATCTTTTCCATAACCTAGGATTGAGATCTCAATCCATAAGTAAGACACAAGAGAATAAGACACAAAGACCAATACACCACAAGTTGATCTTGGAGTTGCAATCATCAATTTCACTCACTCAATGTGCTCATTGACTCTCTCTTGCCTAGCTCTTCACTCTCAAGAGCTCTCTTTACTCATTTGTACCAACAATGATGAAATACAATAATATTTATCACAAATCGGAAGATAAGAAATCTAGAAACCTCTCCTTAACTCAACTTGAGGTTCTTTAAATGTTTCCCAAGTCTTCTCACCTTCTCTCTAGCTATTTTCATTCTTTTTCCGTTATCTTTTGGGAATTTCCTAAATTAGGATGGGTGTTTTGAAAGTTTTCTCATTTGTACAGGTTGTCTTTGACCTTGGGAAGACATCTATGTGTCATCCAACTCTTTTGTAATATGTCTATTATTTTGCTAAAATGTCTCTTTTGGAGGCCAAGACATCTCCACATCTAGCAAGATGTCTTGCTTGAGATTTCTTGTTCTCACTTGAGATGTCTTAGGTTCTAGAGAGACATCCTACTCAAGAAGTTAGTTTCAACAAAAAGATGTCTATTATATACTCTACATGTTGTTGACATTTTGGTATGTCAAAACCTTAATAAAATTATAGAACAAAAGATGTTTGTGTGGTTGTTGTATTTATAGGAGTAAGAGTAAAAGACTCAAAGACTCACAAGCAAAGTCAGGATCACAAGAAATCAAGGGAGCATGGACCAATATGAAGAATTTAAGAAAAATATGTCTATTTGTGTTAATTTTTTAGGATGATTATTGGATGTTTTAACATAGTTTGGAGTGTTTTTGGCTCATTTTAATGATTTTATGAGGTTATAGGATCTATGGTGACTTGGTTAGAGGCATATGGAGGCTCTTGGCATCAAAACAAGTAGTTTTATTTTTAGGCCCTATAGAAGAGATGTCTCCCCTGAAGAGTAGACGTCTTCTAAAAATAGTAGATGTCTTATCAGAATTGAAGAAGACCTAGAGAAGATATCTCTTAGAAATAGTAGATGTCTCCCCTGTGAAAAAGATGTCTCTCCCGAATGAAAGTCTAGTGCAGAAAGATGTCTTAGTCTCAAAGAAGATGTCTTTAGTGACTGTTAGATAGCCATCACTAGAGTTATATACCAAAATATCATCAAAAAAAGATAATACAACACTTACCAATAAAGGTCTTCATTACATCATGCATCAACCTCATGAATGTAGCAGGTACATTCTAATCACTAAAACAATCCATCTAGTATCTTAAAAGTTATCTTTCACTCATCACTAGTCTTGATTTTGATTTGATTCTAATCACTTTTTAAATCAATTTTGCTAAAAATCTCTCCATTGGTAAGGATATTAAGGATATCATTCATCCTTGGAATAGAAAACTTGTACCTCACTATTATCCTATTCATTACCCTAGAATCAATGCATATCCTTCATTCATCATTGTATTTCTTTGGCACTAACACTACCAGAATGACACAAGGCAAAATTGATTCCCTCATGAAGCCATTTGAAAGTAACCCCTTTACATGTCTTTACAATTTAGCCCTCTAATTTGGTACCATTTGGTAAGCTCTCTCATTTGGAATGGTAGCACTAGGAATGAAGTCAATCTAATGTTGTGCATTCCTCGTTGGTGATAATTCATCTAGTTCCCCCTTGAGCACCTTTGAAAATTTCTCCATCAAGCCTAGCAAACTTGTAGGAAGTTCAACCTACACATCATCATAGTTAGTAGTAACTATTTTTATAACAATAAAACAAAAACTTGTTTCATCATGTTCCTTAATATATTTTCTCTCTCTTAGAAGAATTAAAAAAGAATTAAGTGAGCTTTGCTACCTCACTTTTTTAGATGTCATAGGAATCAAATCATGGATTTCATTAGGTTTAGCTACACTCCATGCATTTCTTTCTCTATCAAATTGAGCACCATTGTTAAAATTCCAATGTCTACCAAGAATTACATCAACACAACCTATTGAAAGCACACACATTTCACCACATCATGAAAACTTCCAATTTTAAATTTGAAAGTATATTGTTTCCTCATCTCTTGGAAAAAATATCTATACAACCAATGCATCTTATATAGTTTTGGATAAGGATTAGTTACTAAACCCAATCCAGCAATTACCCTAGAAGAAACAACATTTTCTTGGGCTGCTCCATTAATCAAAACATGAATCCATTTCCCACTAAGCAAAAAGCTAGCCCCAATCTAGAATAAAAAATTTCTATTAGGATAATCTCCTCTATTTTCATTCCTCATGAATGCATAAGAATTTAATTCAGACACATCTTCAATTTTTGGAGTATTAGGATTATCTCTTTTGAAGACCTTGGCTTGATGTCTCATCCACCTTCATGGTTTGCACATCTTTGTTTTAGGCAACCTTATGAAGTGGACATTCCCATTGCTTATGTATCCATTCTCCACATTTGAGCACTAAATTTTTGATGAGCTACTATCTTAATCTTTACCTTCCTTACCTTGGTTTTTCTTGGCTTTTTCCTTCTCATCACTTCTTTTAGTCTTCTTATCTTGGCTATTCTCGTTATCTTCAAATTTGGACTTGGATTCCTTCTCAAATATAGCTCTATTCTCCTTCTCCTTGGAAGTTTATTTGCTCTTGTTTCTAAATCAATCTAATTTTTTCTTAGCCTTAAGTTCCAAATCATAAGCCTTATCAAGATTCTATAGATCATGAAAAGATAAATCCTATTGGTATGTCATTTTAAGACCTCCTAAAAACATTGAAGCCTATTCATACTCTTTTGAGTTTAACTTGGCTTGATGGAATATATTACAAAATTCAATGTAAAATTCTTTGACATCCTTGACACCTTGCCTTAGGAATTTTAACTTCATAATGGTTTCTTGTCTTAGATGAGACTATTTAAAGTTTCTCTTCAACCTATATTTCATTAGATTCAAATCTCAGATAGGTTGAGAATTTCATCTTTCATAACCCTGGGACTCATTTTCCCAAGTAGAAGCCATACCTTCTAATTTGGATTCAACGATACGTACCGTCAAGTTATTTGCTAACTCTTCTAATTGGAAATTCTTGTCAAGTGCCTCCAACTAACTTGCAAAAGCATTGGTACCATCTACATCATTGAAAGTTTTCATTTCTATGCATAGGTTTTGCAATATTTCTAAATGCTCTAATAAGTCTTACCTCATCCTCCTCGTTAAGCTTGCCTAAAGAAGAAGCATTGAACACTACTAGAGCCTTTGGGGTCCTCATATGAGGAATATGATTTCTTTTCATTGGAATCCTTGGCTAATGGTTTTCTACACTCCCATAGTTGGATTATCCTTTCTCTTCATCTGCTCCATTTCCACTTGGTTACAAAACTTCTTCATTTAAATGTGCATGCTTATCTCCTCTATATGATAGAATATGACTAGGATTGACATTTTTATCTACCTTTGTGGTAATTTCATCTAATTGAGAAACCGTCATCTAGAAGGTAGACTTCATGCTCTGTATGACATCCTGTTCTTGGATGTTGTAAAAACATGTTCATTTGTTGCTTAATTCATTGCCTTCATCGCATTTTTAAGTAATATAATGGAGACATCATAAAATACTTAATAAATGAATTAACTAGTAAATGAATAACTGGTACTTAGAATAGGGAGAGAAAATAGAAATCTTTTATTAATAAGAGAGAGAGTACAATAATGCCCTCTTGATTATCTTCCATGCCACTTAAGCCTTAGAGGCAATCTAGCATTGCCACCATGTTCAGGCTATCCAGATGAAGGGGTGATTAGTCCCTTCTTGTCTTGCTTCACCCATCTTCCATTACTTGCCTTACCAGGCTCCACAACTCCATGCCAACACAACCTCTAAACCCAACCTTAAATGGCATAGGTTAAATCCATTCTTGAGGGATACACGAATAATTATAACTTCCCATAATGAGGTACCCCTTCATTTAAAGGTTAATTACATTGTTACAATTTTTTTTCATCCTTAACAAGGGATGGGAGATTATAATCTACCTCCCTTAAGCATCCAGCTTGTCCTTGAGTGCTTCCTCTATATCCAGCTGCTTAGCTGTTGCTTCTTCATTATGCTCCTTAGCTTGAGCTTATTTATTATCCTCATTACCATCTATACAAATAGAAGACTAGAAATTATAAAATATAATTTATTACATTAGTAATAAATATAATTTATCATTCAATATCATGATGATCAAAAAGTTGGGGGTAAGTATTAAGAATAAACTTCTTGTTTTCCCAAGTCTATTGATTACAAGTTGACCATTGAACAAGTACTTTGCTAATAATTTTATTTTTAAACTTCTTGATTTGATGGTTCTTAATTACAATGGGTTTAACTTTAAAGCTAGCATTGGATTATAGTGGCAAAGTATTCCAATTTAGTACATATGGTACATCATTTTCATGAGATTTCTTTAGTAAACTTACATAGAAAATTGGGTGAATTCTTAAGGTTGATGGAAGATTTAACTAATATGTCACTTCACTAATTCTTTTAGAAATTTCAAAGGGTCCATAATATCTAGGTGCCAATTTAGTATATTTTCCATGTTTTAGAGAACTCTTAGTAGGTTTTACTCTCAATAATACTTGATCTCCCACTTGGAATTCTTTCTTAAGCTGATGTTGAGTTGCATATCCCTTATATTTATCTTGGGTAGCTTGTAAATTTTTCTTAACTCTTGGAATAATGTTTTCCATTATTTTTATTTCTTCTTCCTTCCATTCCATTCTTAAGGTTGGATTTGCCTAGGTTAGTGGTGTTTGGCAATTATGTCCATATGCTACTTTGAATGGTGTTTGATGTATGGAACCTTCATAATTATTGTTATAGGTGTATTTTTCTAGGTGCAAATAATTCTTCCGCATTTTTTATCTACTCCCAACATAGCTTCACAGAATATCTTCTAGTATTCTATTCACATGTTCAATTTGCCCATCAATCTTTGGGTGGTAAGTTGAGCTAAATTTCAATTGGGTTCCAAGCTCTTTGAAGAAATTTTACCAGAATTTGAATATGAACTTGGGATCTTGGTACGAGGTGATAAATTTCAGAAATCTATGCAATCAAAATACTTCATGTACAAATTTTTTACCTACCTCTTTAGCAGTGTTTTTAGATTTCAAAGCTATAAAATGTATCATCTTTGATAGAAGATCAACCACTACCAAAATTGATTCATTTCCATTTTTGGTTATTGGAAATCCTACAATGAAATTCATGGTAATGTATTTCCATTTCCAGGTTGGGACTTCCATAGGTTGTAACAATCCATTAGGTTTCTTTTGTTTAGCTTTTATTCTTTGGCATGTTGAATAGTTTTTAATGTACAAGGACACATAATTCTTCATTCTAGGCTAGAAATAAGATTTGTGTAACATCATATAAGTCCTAATATAACCTGGGTGTCCTACATATGGCACTTCATGTGCTTCACACAACAACCTTAGTCTCCAATTTCATTTTGGTATGCACACTCTTTGTTCTTTCATCAATAAGCCATTACAAGCAAATTGATATCGAGGCTTAAAAGAAATATTGGTTAACATCTTCTTGAAGTAAGGATCTTCTTTTATCTGTTCCTTAATGTCTTCTTCCATAGGGGTCATTACCACACCTATCAACAAGTTCCACATTCAACTAAGAGCATTGGCTACCACATTTTGTTTACCCAGAATATATTTGATTTCAAAATTGTATTCAGCCAATAATTCTACCCATTTTCATTAACAAGTATTCAAAATAGGTTGTCTCTACAAATATTCTAAACTTTTATGATCTATTTTTAGTACAAACCTTTTCCCACAAAGATAATGTCTCCAAAATTTCAAAGCATGAACAATTGCTATTAATTCTAGATCATGGATTGAGTAATTTACCTTAACTCCTCGTAATTTATGAGATTCATAACATACCACTTTATCTTCTAATGAAATAACTGCACTAATTCCTATTCCACAGGCATCCGTGATACTTTAAATGGTAATTCTTCATCTAGAATTCTCAAAATAGTTGCTATTGTGGATAACATCTTTGATTTGAGGAAAGTTTCCCTACATTTTTCATCAAACTTGAACACATGCTTTTCCTAAAAAAGGTTAGTCAAAGGGGCTACTAAAGTAGAATAATCTTTGATGAAATGTTAGTAAAAACCTACTAAGCCTAGAAAACTTTGAATCACTAGCATATTTTAATTTAGGCTAGTCCCAAATTGCACTAACTTTTGTTGGATCTACTTGCAATTCTTTCTTAGAAACTATATGGCCCAAGTAAGAGACTTATTCTTTAAAGAGTTCACATTTACTTAATTTAGCTTTCAACTAAGTCTCTTTAAGAATTTCCATAGTAATTTTCAAATGTTTAACATGTTCTTCTTTTGACTTAGAATAAACAAGTCTATCATCCATAAATACTATACCAAACTGATCAAGATATTCATGAAAAATATCAAAATTGCATCAACATCACCTAGTTCAAATTCAAAGAATTCATCAACGAAAGGCATGTCTTACAAATAAAGGTAATTTCTCCATACTTGTTATGCTTGTTCATAGTCATTCCATCTGCAAGTTCTATCTTAATAATTTTCTTGGAAAGTAAACTTAATTTTAATAAATTAATTAACTTTGGAGAAATAAATTTATGAATGGCATTGCTATCAATAACAAATTTAATTTGTTTACTTTTAATTGAACCTTTAAAAATCAGTAAAGAAAATAAAAATTCATGAAAAATTGATTTAGTTGATGAAGATATCTTCTTCATGACTATGGTAGTGGTTGGGATTTTTCCTTTGTTGATGTTTAGGTTGGGTTTTTGATTTATGATTTGATTGGTCCTTTGTACCCTTGCTTATAATTTTGGATAGTCTCATTTGAAATGATCTTTGCTACAAGAAAAAAAAAAAACTCCATCCCAATTAAGCTCTCTTAGTTGGTGTTTCTTCTACTGTTTCTTGTTAAAGGGTAGCTTGTTGAAGGGTAGTTCGTACTTGATTCGATTCTTCATAATCCTTAGTAATTTTGTGTGCTTCATTAAATATTTGAGGATTATGTGCTCATGTCTAGGGATGCAGTTGTGCATGTAATCCATCAATGAACTTTGAAGTTAAATTTCCCTCATCTTGATGGCTTACATACTAAGAAAGGTCACAATATTTCTTGTAGTAATCTTCTATAGATCAACTTACCAATCTTAAGAAATCAAATTTCATTTTGCTCTCTTTAAGGAAAGAATTCGATTCAAATTTTTGTATAAAATCTTGACAAAAATTGAGCGAATTTGTAAGCAAACTTTGAGATCTCAATCCATTCCACCATGTTGTTGTAAGTCCTCTTAAATAAAGGGAGATAACTTCTAAATGTTCTTGGCTTGACAAATTCAACACATCAAAGTAATTTTTCATTGTATTAAGCCAATCCTTCACCTTGGCACTGGATCTAGGGGCTCCATCATAATGGTCTAATTTTACTTTCTTAGCATGAACTTGAGTTAGTGATTCTTCGGGTGTATTATGCCAATTTTTTTATCCCTCACCTTCGATTTCTACTCTATGATGAAAAGAAGGGAGATTGGTATCCTGGTAACTAGTAGGTAGGGGTTGGTTTCTATGTGGGTCCCTAGTGGAAAGTTGATCTTGATCTCTAGGTGGAACATGGCTAGGATTTGAAGGCTAGGTGAGATGGTTTTTTAATTGCTTGATGGACTCTACAAAAGAATCCAGCTTTCCTTGCACATCTGACCATTTATTCTCTAAACTCTGGGACAATTTCCTAATTTCTTCAGACATATTCTACATCTCTATCTTGAACCCTTGATTAGATTGATGAAGCTCTTCTTGAACTTCCTTGATCTCATTAATTTGATCATCTAAGGCATTCATTCAGTCATTAACTTAGGTCTCCATCAATCTCTAATGTACTCTTTAGGTTCCAAACATTGGTAAGCTAAAGAAATTAGGTGTGTTGGCAATCTTTGGCCTCTATGATCCATTTTTATAGATCTCAAAATAGTTAATCAATTGTAGAAGAGGTTGAAACTATCATGAATTTCTATGTACACACAGAATCCTAATCGTTTTGTGACCTTAAATAATGAATTAAAAGATAATTTTCTAATATACTAAGGCTGAATCTGACCATTTCATTGCATCTAAAAGGTTCAATTCTATTAGAATCAATTTTCATTTGGTTAAAAATAGACTTCAGATTCAAAAGTTATGGCAGTTTTAAGTTTGACAAAAACTTACATGATTTTCAAGACTTCTTGAGAGGTCACCCATCCCATTTCTACTCTAGGTTAAGCATGCTTAATTATAGAATCTTTATTTTTGTTATTATTAGGGCACCAAATTTGAATTTTGAAAAATATGTTCACACATTTTTTATTTAAATCAATGTGTTGACAATGGAAATTTTGAATTTTCCATCAATTTTTAGAAAATTTTAAATTTCAAGTTAATTGATGAAAAATATTTTCCATCATCGGAGGTAGGAACAATGATAAGGTAGGAAATGTGGACAAGGCAAGCAATGTGATAGTAGAAGTGAATGTCAATGGCAGTGGGGGTTGCATTGGGAAAACTATATTAGGGCTCATGCAATCATTCTTTAGGCTAATGTAGCCTTTTTTAGGGCCAGTGTAACTTGTGTTAGGGCTCACATGGCCCTCCTTTGGGCCTACATGGCTCTTTCGAGAGCATATGTAGCCATTGATAGGGCTTGCATGGTTTCTCTTAGGGCTCATGCAATCCTTTTTAGTGCCTACGTAGCCCATCAAAGGGCTCACACGATCCTCTCTAGAGCTTGCATGGTCCAAAAACCAGGATTCATGTAGTTAGTGTTGTGCATGACTCCCAAGTTATTGACAACCCTAAAGGACATTGGGGATGCCTGTGATTGGCAATGTCATTGATGCTAGGGATGCCTGTGATTGGTGGCATTGTTGATTCCATGGGTGCCTATGATCTGTAGCCTCAATGGTATCCACAGAGAACCAATGATGTTCAAAAAGCACCAAGGTGCATGTGATCCATGGCACTGATAGTGTCCATGGATTTCTAGGGATGCCTATGATCCATAGTGTTGTCGATGTCTAACAATGCAATAAAGAGTAGACACTATAAGAAGTTGCGGATGGTAGAGCGGTACGATAGCAAACTGAGTAGTGGTGGCACATGGCGATTGGGCGACAATGACATCTAGTGAAGTAGCATGGAAATGGATTGAATGACAATGATGCATGGTGACTAGGTGATGGTGGCATGTAGATGGGGAGTGCATGGGAAGGGGGAAGGGGGGAGGGGGAAATAGTGCAT
>MNCI01011487.1:528462-549611 GCA_015680685.1 Gnetum montanum | reverse complement strand
GGGGTTAGCAATGATGACATGGAAGGTGATGCAGAGGATGCACAACACAACATGTGGTAACTAGAGGCAGTGCGCAACACGTGGTTATCCTTGGCTAGCCCTTGGGCTAGCCTAGCTTTTGCTAGATGGGGCTTATAGGCCCTTCCAAAATGATTTGTTTTAATAATAATAGATATTTAGAGGTCAGGGTCAAACCTACGACCTTACACTTTCCATTTTTTTTATTTTTTAAAAAATAAAAATAAAATAAATTTAAATTTAAAATAAAAAATAAAAAAATATTTTTTTAATTTTAAATTGCACGTAACTTGAGAAACACCAAATGTCCCAAACTATAAGGTAGACTTTGACAAAATTAGTACCATTAGAATTGTTTCGAAGAGAACTAGGTGTTGAGCTGGTGTTAACATCATTTTGGTGGACCTAGAAATAAAAAAATCATTAAAAATGAGCATTGGGTTTATTAAATCATTAACTAACTTAAGTTAATGCCTCAGGTTTTCTCCCAAAATTCTTACTTATTCTTTTATAAATATATGAAAAGAAGAAAGACTTTGTCCATCACATACAATATCAGCAAAAGATTGAAGGATTCCATTAGAAGAGAGGCTTGAAGATTTTTGGCATCCAAAATATTTTTACTATCATCATCATGGCCCCCAAGAAAAATACTTAGGCTCTTTCTTTAGCCCCAGGAGAGTTCAAATTGGTGTCCATTCTTTTTCACCAAAATAGTGTAGTTACTACTTCCAATTGTGTGCATGATTTACCTAGGAAAGAGGAGTTTTAGTATCTTACAACTTCATGATTATTTGAATTACTTATCTTCCTTGTTTTCAAGGCAATAGAGTGTAAATACTTAATAATTTAATGGTGCAATCTTTATAATACCAATATAAGCATCACTTCCTAACTATTTTTTGGTCTAATAATGATTCTTTCATCTGATATTAAAATAGCCTTAGGTTTTCACCAAGGGAAGGATCCTTTAATTCCATCAATTTTCTTCCAAAAATTTAAATTGGTTTGTCAAAAATAATTATCTAATTATGTTATTGATTCTATTGTTGGCAAAAGCCAATTTATTCATAGAGATTTCATTAATGAAATTCACTTTGAATTATGTCAATTCATCCATAGTAAGGTTTTGTGGCATCAATACTAATATTATACTATTGCGTTTTCCATCTATATACTTCATGGTGTCATAATTGGTAGAGTTTATGATTGGTCATTGTCTTGTTTTTCTATTTTGTACAATGCGATGAGTGGAGCTAATGCTACCAAACAAAATCCCAATAAACCATATATTGTATGTTGCATACCCTTGATCACGTGTTTAATTCTAAGTTACAATCCTTCAACCAAACTCTTTAGTCTATATGATTCTAGTTTATGTCTTGAATTTCTTGAGGAGGATAGACTTATAAAGAGTAAGATAGAGGATGGGGAAAAAGGTCAATTGGTTTTGCAGTAGGCCATAAATCAAGAAGGAACTAGTGAGGTATTTTATATGTTTTATGTATCTTATATTTATATTGTTATTTATGTTTCTTTATGTATTTATTAACAGTGCAATATAGGATGTAGAATGAACCAATCCAAGATGCACAGATTCCAAGAGAATGTGCTCAGACTACATAGACTAAAAGTGCTCAAGGTGCTTCAACCTTTGGAATGGTTCACTTTCAAAAAATCACACTTACAAGCTTCAAGGTATATATATAAAAACATATATATATAATAGCCTAGTTTAATGTCTTATTTTCTTTTCTAATAAATTTTTTTAATAGAGGCAATGTATTGGGTAAATTTCTAGCAGCCCAATAGTTAAATAAAAAACCTAACTAAAACCCCAACAACAAGCTCAACAACAAAGTATAAGATAGGATAAGAGAAAGGAACCAGAGGTAAGTTTTAATTATTTTAAGGCTTGAATACTTCCCTTTTATTCTTCTTGTATGATGTTGATCTTGTTTATATCATAGATGTCTCAAGGTTAGAGGTACTTTATCTAAGAAATGGAGAGAGATGATGCAAGTACTAGTTTTAAACATACTTCCATTTTTTCATCTTCCATTTTGATCACTATGCATGACATCGATTCCAATGGTGCTAGGTTCCTTTCCATAGGTGGTGCCAACACTAGCTCTTAGATTTGTTCTAGTAATTCCTTCTTGTTCTTTCTTGGGTTTTCCTTATTCGATGGGATAGATAGTGGTGGTTGCTAAAGAAGAACTTATGCTACTTTGGCATCTTAGGTAATGAATTTGTAGTAACAAACATTATTCTATTTGTGAGAATGTTTACCACCTATAGGAGTCCAAGTCATGTGACTTCAATAATGATTATGAATTGGTATAGACTAGATTTTCCTCATCTTTCCATCCAATTCTTGAGGATGCTCTAGAAGTTGCCAAAGATATGGAGCAACTTTTAGGAGAACTGGAGAGTGCTACATGCCTAGCTTGCCATGTGCAATCTCATGAATGGTTTATTCAAATTGATAACAATTAGCTTTAGGTGAGTAGTTCTTATTATTTTTTCTTCCTCCTTTTTCTCTTTCTAGTTCATTGATTTTTTATTCATAACTCATAATTTTAATCTTGTTTTATGCAAAGGAAAGAGAAGGAATGATAAAACGACATGGATGATTGATCAATTTAGATGGATATGTTGAAAGCCCAACTCAAAAAAAAGGAGGAATCAAAAGATTTAGCAAGGAGTACCACTAAATATGTCAAGCAATTGTGTGATGGGTTGGTAGGATCCAAGGTAGTGCTTAGCAAAAAGGATGCCACTAATGAAGAATGGCAAGCATAATTGAAGATAGTCATAGATCTCCTTGACTCATTTGGTCACAACAAATGATCATTGTTTCTTTATTCCTTTTATTCAACATCTTCGCTTTTCTTGTATTTTGCTTCTTCCCTTACATGTATTCTACTTAGATGTACTTCTGTTTTACAACAATAATAAAATAATATTTTTCTTCTAGTTTGGATCCTAAATTGTGATTTTCTTTAATACCAAATATGACATCTTATTCTCAAATGTTGTAAAAGCATCTTCATTTATTGCTTAGTTCTTTGCATTCATTGCATTTTTAAGTAATACAATGGATACATCATAAAATACTTGATAAATGAATTAACTGGTAAATGAATAATTGGTACTTAGAATAAGAAGAGAAATTGGAAAAATTTTATTAATAAGATGGAGAGTATTGTAATTTCCTCTGGGTTATCTTCCATGCCACTTAAACCTTAGAGGTAATCCAGCACTACCACCATGGTTAGGTTGTCCAGTCAAAGGGGTGATTAGTTCCTTCTTGTCCTGCTTCACTAGACTCCCATTACTTGCCTTTCCAAGCTTGCAACTTCATGTTGGCATGACCTCTTAACCTAGCCTTAAATGGCATAGGTCAAACCCATTCTAGAGGGATACATAAATAATCGTAATTCCTCATAATACGGTACCCCTTCATTTGAAGGTTAATTACATTGTTATAATTTGTTTCCACCCTTAACAAGGGATGGGATGTTACACTCTCCATGTCTCTATTTAGAGGTTGCACTTGTTCCTTCTTAGGTGCCATCTAAAATTGACAAAATCCTCAACCAAAATCCAAGAAACAATAAAACTAGGCTTTGATACCAATAACATTGGAGTAGGTTCACTCAACAAATAAGTCACCTTCAAGTACTAAATCCAAATATTATGCAAAGATAAAACATTTTCCTAGAAAAAAGAAAATAAGGTATATTTGATTAATGTATTAAAAGATTATAACTAGTTCTCAAAACCCCTAAAATTTCCCAATACTTGTCATGCTCAAATGATATTGCAGAGCATGAGGCTCCATAATGATAAAATGGTTGTTCCTAATGTAAGACATAATCAATAGAGAATCTGTTCCACAACCCAGCATTGGGATGTAAACTCACAAATAAGGCATAAGAGAATAGAACACAAAAACCAACACAACACAAGATGATCTTGTAGCTACAATTATTAATTACACTTACTTAATATGCTCATCCAGTCTCTCTTGCCCAATTCTCCATTCTAAAGAGCTCTCTCTTACTCATATGTACCAACAATGGAGAAATACAATAATATTTATCACAAACTAGAAGAAAAGAAATCTAGAAACCTTTTCTCAACTTTACTTGAGGTTCTTCAAATATTTTCCAAGTCTTATCACCTTATTCTTGACTATTTTGATCATGTTCTAGCTATTTCTTGAATTTTAATGGATGTTTTTGAAGGTTTTCCCATATGTAGAGGTTATCTTTGAC
Organism: Gnetum montanum; assembly: GCA_015680685.1. Classification (NCBI taxonomy): domain Eukaryota; kingdom Viridiplantae; phylum Streptophyta; class Gnetopsida; order Gnetales; family Gnetaceae; genus Gnetum; species Gnetum montanum. Next base: position 545,310 of record MNCI01011487.1, on the reverse strand, counting down.
TTGGAAAGACATCTCTATATTAACCAAGCTCTCTAGCAAGATTTCTAATGTGTTTATAAGACATCTCTCCTAGGGGCCAAGATGTCTCAACATCTAGTAAGATGTCTTACCCAAGATGGCTCACTTTTAGGTAAGAAATCTTGTTCAAGATGTCTCAGGTTCTGGAAAGATGTCTTACTCAAGAACTCTTCTTCTTAGTTGAGACATCTTGCTCAAGACATCAGCTCCAATAGTAAGACATCTACTATAGAATCCAGACATCACTTGTCATTTCCAGTCTTCATCTAAGATGTGTTCTAGCCTTCTAACACATCTTTCTAGTATCCAAGCTCTGCATAACACACACGTAGGGAAGAACAAGGGAATCAGAAGATATGTCCCTCTAGCATCTTGTTCAAAATCCTAATGAAGGTCTTCTATAAGATGATGAGTCCTACATTTCTTGTAATGAATAGAATGAATTGAAGCAAGAATAGTAAACTATAGGTAATGATGAGGATATTTTAGTAGTTTTTCTTCCACTTGAAAGTTTTTCATTACATCTATATAATCATGAATAGACAAGAAAAGATTAATATAAGAGTTACCTTAGTGCATAATAAAGGTGAAACAATAATATGAAGGAAATTTGTTGATGTTATTAAGGATTAAAAAATCAAAGGAATGATCCCACTCTAAGAAATGAATACTCTTATGATTTGTACTATGATTAGTAGATGATCTTTTATGAACTAAGTATTGATCTTCATTGAAGTTTAATTGAGAATTGCAAACAAGCCTTTGAATCTAACTTTGTCCAACATAAGCATTAAAATCCTCACAAAGAAAAAATTTACCAAGCCTTAAGAATTCTACAATATCTTGACTTAGGTGTTGAAAAGATGCTCTTATGAAAGACTAGCAAAATTGTAAATAGAAGAATACCTTAAAGAAAAATAACAAAAAGCAATATGAAGAACCTTTGAAATGCCTTGAATTTGAATCCAAAAATATTACTTATTATCATTAACTTTGTGCACATTAATGAAATGATCTTTAGACATTTTAATAAAATAAGTAATACCACCAAAAGGTTTACCCCTTACCTTAGAATGTTTCTTTCTAATAGAAATGATATAAAAGTCTAACTAGAGAATTTTCTCCTTTCCAAGTTTTAGCAAAAGTAAATAGATCAAAATTACTAAAGAAATGACTAGTAGCTAAAGTAGCAACTTCATCAGTCAATGAACCTTTAACATTAAGGATACCACATGTAATAGAAGAAAATATATATTTTGGGGGGTTTCCCCTATCTTTAATGACTGTAACATATATATAATTCAAGTAAGAAATTTTACCATCAATACAAGCTTGTTTAACTTTTTGCCATTATTTCTACTTTTTTTCATACTCTTTTTCATTTTTGTCAAGTCTTTAGTAAATCAAATGTTTCATCCTTCAAGATACTTTTTTTATTCCAAACCTTATCTCTTCTATACAAATTAGCAAACTTAACAATAATTTTCCTAGGTTTATCCCCCTTAAGACAAAGTCTTTTTTGCACTAATTATTAGCATAGAAGAAATGTGCATTTATTTCATAAAGATATTTGATATGTCTAGCAAAAGATCCTCACCTTTTTCTTTAGAAATTCCCACAATTCAAAGATTTTAAATTTTGTTCCAGTTTTTTTTCATCTTCACATATTTTCTCAAGATCTACTTCCAAGTCTAAGTGAGTAGTTGTTATTTTTAACTCAAGAGAATTCAACTTTAACTTTAGAGTATCCATATTTTTCTAAACTTGAGTTGCTTCAACATTTCAAAATGAATTTTTAAACTCTACAGCGGTTGGAATGGTTTGTACCTTTTTGACCATAGATTCAACCATGGATTCCAATTGCACAAGCTTAGATGTTGTGGAGTTTAAATTTGCAACCATGTTATTTCATTCCTCTTAAGAAATCATAAATTCTACTACTAAAACCATACTTCTTGTACTTCCTTAAACTTGAAATGGAATACATTACTTTCTTAATGTTGGTATATAAAATGTCAAATTCCAAATCATTGAAATGTTGAAATTTCAAATTAGATCCATGAAATCATCCAAATCACTAAAATTGCCAAATCACCGAAATTGTCAAATCACTAAATCACTGAATTGTCAAATTAGATCTATGATTCATCAAATTACCAAAATCACAAAAATCATTGAATCATATGTAAATGGAACATAAATGTAACTACAAAAATAAAGATGTTGAAAAATAAAATAAATTACATAATTAGAAATATATTTCAATACAAATGTTGATTTCAATCGACACTAGCCCTAAATGTAATTGAAAATATATTATTGTACTATATGTATCTCACTCTTAAAAGCTATATTACTACATCATTTCTATAGAGACCTTAGTAGTTTTTAAAATATTTATGATCTTGAAACTACTTCTTATTGAATTGGAAAGAAGATTTTTTACTTTCAAAAAATAATCAATATCTTAAGAAAAATATTTTATATTTCTTACCTCAAATTCATGGAGTGTAGAAAATATTTTGTTCATAATAAAGTAAAAGTATTGGTAAATTTTTAGATCTCTAATTTTTAGGTTATTTTTTTTTAATTTATACATCCTATATCTATGTGTAAGGATAGAATTGTATTATTTTTAAGTTGAAAGTAAGAGATCCAACAATATGATACATGAGTATCGAAAAATATGATATTACTAGGATAAAGGTGCCATGATGTTGACAAAGGAAGAGGAGGAGAAGCATAAAATAGGATAATTATGCTACTATAGTGGTAGAAAATGAGAAACACATACCATTAAAATATCTTATCCTAATATTGTAAAAAGGATTTAAAAAAATGATATATCTCAATTTTGGGGTGTCAAAAATAAAAAAATTTAACTATAAATATATTCCAAGAAATATAGCTAGCATGATATATTAGAAAAATTATGAAAAAATAACTAAATAATTATCATTGCACTTTATACTTCATGTTATTAACGTATACATAACATATTAGATATTCCAAGAGAAAAAATCACTTCAGAATAATTGGACATATTTATTATAATTAGTATTTATCATTATTATTTTATTTGGCACAAACTAATTTTTCTAATAAATTCTCTGGCTCTATAGAGATATAATTAAATTACAATCTTAGTTTCAATTTTTAAAGAAAACTTAACTAATGTAAAAATTAAGTATATAATGCATAAAACATAGAATCGATATATTTCTTAAAGAGAAATTTGAAGAAAGTTAATTTCTTTGTCTATAAATCAAGATTAGGATTAGAATAAAATATAAATAAAAGCTATTATTAAACCTTAGCTTTAATTAGGAAGAAAACTAAATAGAGAATATGCAAAAATAAATAAAGAATTTTGGGACCAATGTAACATGGGATAATGAAAATAACCATTATAAAGTTAGTATAAAAATTTTAAATTTAGCATGTTAGATGTGCTTTATTAAGGATCCTAGTATGGTCTAATCACTAAATTATATAATAGAATTTAATTTTTTACCATGTTTTTTTCATTATTCTTTAGCAATTTTAAGTATTTCAATTGGCATGAAAACATAGGCTCTATTCTTGATTACTAGTTTAACACCATGGTTCAAAGTGGTGTTAGATTTTCTAGTTAAATTTATTTAAGTATTATAGTTTTTGATGAGTCAACAAATATTAATAAAATTATGTAAATTAAAAGATAAAAAAAATAATATAGACATTAGAGGAAGACTTGGAGTGCTTCTATTTTAGATAAGATACAAGAATGACAACTTAGATGGTTTTGACATGTGTAAAGAAGATTAGACAATGAATCTATAAATAAAGGTAGTTATATCATTATTCTAGGAAATCCAACAAAAGGAAGACCAAAGAATACATAGGAAAAAAATAATCAAAGATGATTTAAAGAAGCTACAAATAATTAAGAATATAGTTTGTATAGAGGCAAATGGTGAAGAAAAACTCATGTAGCTAACTCCATTTTTTTGGGAGAAGGTGAAGATTATAATGATGATATCTAAATTAAAGAAAAAATTATTACTTTCTTAACTTATCTACTCTTTATTTTGTTTATTTTGAAACATGAATTGAGATTAAAAATCAATTTGGACACGATTTATGATATTAGAGAAAAAATACATGGGAATTAATTTAAATTAGAACTAGTTTATAATGGAATCAATCTTTAGTCATGGTGTGATTAACGGTGAAATGTTGTAATTTTAATTTTTGGAAGGACAAATCCTTGTCAAACTCAAATCAATCTAAGTTGAGATATTTAACTATCTTTAGGTTAACTTTAATGTTTTAAAAACCTATTAATAAAGCATTTATGCAAGGGCTATGGCATCACATTAATATCATTGTAGCAGTAATGGCATAGCTACGATGCCATATGCTTTTGTACAATGTCATAGATATAATGTATTCGAGGTTGGAAAAGTTTATAAATATCATTCATCTATTGTATTAAATGCACCTTTCAATCATAGTTGTAGAAAAAATTGTGTAGTTTCATTTTGTAATTTAGAATAATTAACAAGTACCCACAACATGGTTTGAAGTGATTATGTAGAGTCTTTATTCAAGTACTTTGTACTTGGATACTTAGCACAAATGACTATAAAGATTAATATTACTCCATATCATTGTAGCACTTTGACTTAGCCTAGAATTTATACTTAATGCAATTTACTTAGATGCATAGTTTAATATTTACTATTCTGTAGATTTAGAAAAATAGTTTATGCTTTTCATCACACATTAGAATATGGTAGAATGAGTGCAACTACTTAGAGTGTAATATATGTTCACTTGATAATCTTATATCATAGATGCTTGGTTAGTTCAACAACACTATATTTGGTAATCCTACTAATGAGCATATGTATTGAGGACATGTATAGTAAGTGGAAACAAATGTTCTTCACTTAGGTTAGATTAGGCTTACTTTCATATCATTAGTATCATCATCCTAGCCTTGTCCCAACTAAATGTGATAAGCTACATGAGTTCTTTTTTAGCCATTAGACTAAGTTTCCATCCTTAAATTAATGTACATTTAATTTTAATATTTTAATACTCTTTCTATCATGGCTAAAACAACATCAAGATTAGATGCCTCATTTATACTTAATCATATGAACTATGATCCACATAAGTATAATAGTAAAGAAAACAACTAATAATCACATTTAACTTTTTCAATACCATGCTACTTTAGTCTACAGAATATGATTGCCCACACGTGAATACTTTTGATTTGTATGATTGGGTCTAGGATACACTCTATTGCTCATCGTTAGCATTGTTATAATGGACTAGTGCTAGTGACATATATAGTTAAAATTATTTACAATTTTTGTTAAGAAATTAATGATGTATTTTTAAAAATTAATATTATTTTATATAAGACATATAGTATTTTAAAGATGTCTTCTTTTCACAGGGTAGATTCCACACCTGTTGATGAATCTAGTAGGGAACATGATAGAATAATAAGAAGCAAGGAAAATGTGCTTCATTAAGTCAAAATTATCCAATAGCATGTAGATCCTTATTATCTAGAGTTCACCTTTATACTTCACTAGGATGATCAAGGAACTTGGAAGGGAATATAATGTTACAAAAAAATCATTTATTCTTGTTGATACTCTTAACAACATTAATGAAGATTGAACTAGAAGCTTCTACCATGAATGACAAGGTAGTATATGAAATATATAGGCCCCACCAGCATATTGAAGTACAACACAGAAAAAAAATTTCAAGGAAGCATGCAATAAAATTTTGAAGGGAAAGAAAGATAATGATATCCTAACATCATAGGTAGAATAGGAACATATGGGGTGTCAATCAAGTAGATCATTGATAAAGCATTAGTTGGCTGAGATATCGTAGATGCTACATTGCATATGTTGATGTGATATTGTAGTTGTGTTGATGGATATGTGTTGCTGCAGGCTCGTCAATGCATATGCATTGACACAATCTTATCGATATATATACATCGACGAAATTCCATCAATGCATGTGTTGATGTGTATGCATCCATGTAATGTCTATTTTTCCTATAAAGATGCGTGCTCCCATTGTGTATTGGCATTCTTTTGTTAAGAGAGTAGACAAACCCTTGTAGTTTTATTTTGTAGTCTTAAAAGAATAGTTAGTAAGTTCCCACAGTGTGGCTTTGAGTCAATTGTATGATGTCTTATTCGAGTGCCAATGTACCTAGACAGATTCCATGAATGATAATAAGATTGAGATTGATTCGTATTCATTGCAACACTTTGACTTAGATTAGATTTACTTTCCATGTAATTTTACTTTACATGTACTTAGTTGATATTTACATTTCATGTATTTTGTTAATATTTACATTTTCATGCATGTTAACTAATTGGTGGAATAAGCATGACCAGTTTCAAGCATAAACATGTATTCGCTTGGTAATCCTAGTAGTGTTAATGCTTGGTAATCCTAGTAGTGTAATGCTCGATAATTCTAGTAGTGGATACATGAGTTTAGGACATGTATGGCAAGCTAGGAATGGACACTCATCACCCTTAGGCTAGTTTAGACTCTTTTTTTGTTGTAATTAGTTTAAATAATTAATTTCTTTATTATTGTTAAAAGTAGCATAAGGTTGAAGCAACATCAAGAATCATATGCCTCACTTTTAAATAAACCATACATGATAAAGCTACAACTAGTCCAAGTGGGAAGACAAAGAACTATAATCAATGCTTAATGATCTAGATGCACAACTAGTCCCATCCATAGAATTTGACTAGATCATGCATGAATGCTTATGATTCATATGGTTGGATGTAGGGGATACTCGCCACTCATCATTGGCACCATTACTAGGGATGGTGCTAGTTATCTAAATTAGCTATATTATACACAATTGCTATAAAGGTATTAATGATTTATCTTTTAGAAAATTTTAAAATTTGAAGTCACACATGATAAAACCTTGTCTTGTTCAAATAGGACCCGTAACATATTGTATAATGAAAAGACTCATACAATAAATGATAGGTTCTATACTAAAGAGAATTGGAGTGAACAACCTTAAGTAAGGGTTTCATATGCTCATTTTGACCTATACACATGGAAGGACTACATTCAACTAGTACAGAAAATTCTAGAGGAGATAGAGTAAGTCCTCTAAATTTAGAAAGGATACATCAAGAAACCATAGGGAAAACTATAGGAGAAATGGAAGTTGTCTCAATTCACCATCTTTCTCTTCCTCTTCAACATCTAGTTCTGACAAAGATGAATGTAGGTATAAATATAGAGCTTCACAATGAAATCAAGATCAAGATAGAAATTGAAGCCAAGGGAAAACTCAAAGACATATGAATGAGCATAGAAAAGATCATCACAATTAGATGAATAGAAATATAGATTATCACCATGACGTGTTTGGTATAGATGAACCCTTGTTGGCTACTAGGGGCCTGACATAGATTAGGGAGGCAATTCAAATGTCCCAAAGGCATTAAAGGGAAAATTGCATCAAATGACTTGATATGGAAAACATTCCTAAATTTAGATGAGGCAATAATTCTGATCCAAAACATCATTTACAAGTCTTCCATGATGTTTGTGCCTTGCATAACATTGAATTCAAGTGGAAAAAGCTTAAGCTCTTTCCTAGGACACTAATAGATGAAGCTGAAAGTTGGTATAAATTATTAGAATTGGATTCCATTCACTGATGGTTCACAATGCTAGAGCTCTTCAACAAAAAATACCAAATCTATGTGAGAGTGTCCAACCTGAGAAAACAAATCTAAGGGTGAAAGTAAGAAAATCATGAATCCTTCGATATGGCCTTGGATAGATAACACTATCTACTACATAGATTTCCAGGCCATGATTTTACCTTTGAAAGAGAAACTTTTCCATATCATAGATGGGCTTTGTAATCAAAGAAGGAAGGTCATTGGGATTTATGCCCAAGGTTGAGTATATGACCTAAAAGCCCATCAAATACAAAGGCTAATGTAGCAGGTGGCAAAAGAAGAAGCAGAGTTATGTAAATGAGAGAATGTAGAGGAATATAACTAGGATCCAACTCTTCAAAATAAAATGGTCCATATGTATGATGAGGAAAAAGAGGTAGCTCTTGATGAGGGGATTTTAGAATAAGCCTTGCTAATAGAAAAGTATGTCGATGAGCTTGAAGCAAGGATAGATAAGATGTAAGAGTTGATGAATGACAAAGTTACAACTTACATGAAAACAATAAAGGAGAGAGTAATGAAAAATGAATTGAGTGATCAAAATAAAAGGAGAAAGAAAAAAAAATAGGTAGAAACACTTATTGACAAAAAGGAAAAATGGAAATTACCTTACTTACAAGGTAATTATAGATAGTTTTACATCCAATTGTACTATCCTAGTGGGACTTCTTATCAGCCTCAAAATTACTATCAACTATAATGGAAAAATCTATAGTCATGGGGGAGGCCATCATCAAACTAGCACTACCCTTATTACCAGCTAGACCCATATGGATATTATGTTCAGTAGCCTATTTTCCTAACTAGTTCTAGTTCCTCTACCTCAAATCATCACTACCACTCTCCTAAATATCATCAACCGACAACCTCTTCTGTGGGATCACCATCTCACACATCTCATCCTCCATCATATCCTCAATGTTCTCATACTTCCCTCTACCATATGTCACTTCTAACAACATAGAAAGGTTTGAAATCACAACATCAACAAAATATTTCCACTTATGTTATGAACATACATGGAAATTATAATGCTAGTAAATCTCAATCACAACCTCAAAAATGTCCTTTCTTTAGGATAGTTTGCTCACACAAGCACAAAACTCATAGACCTATTGGTGCATTGAAACTTGTACATGGCCAATCAGGTGCAATATCTTTCCTCACAAAAATGATGTCTCTTGATCATATGCAAAAGCCAACAACCATCACCAATCCAACATAGGATAGAAATGGTGAACCTATCACTATGGAGAGATAGAAACCTCCATGCATCACTAATAATGATAAAGGGTGCAGTTGTGGATCAGAAATTTGAAAAATTAACACAACCCCTATACCAACCCATCATAAAGCTTAGAAACAAGTGTGTGAACAAAAAACTATTCTATGTAGTAGTTAATAATTAGAATACACCCAATGGCGTGGAAATAAGAGTGAGAAATCATTTAAAAGATGCATGGAACCAACCAATCCACTTATTACCCCTTGTCCTACCTTTACGCTTAGTCATGGGGAAGATGCCCCATCCTAAATCAAGAACTAATAAGGATTTTTTACCTTTTTTGTTTTACAATTTCTTATCATTTTTCTTTTTCTTCCAAAATTTTTTGATTCTTAATATGTTTTCCATTTCTTAATATTTTTCTTTTCTTTTCTTTATAATTTTCTCTTTTGTTAAGTCATTTTCTTTATGTTTATGAATGTCTTTTATGTTTTCGTTAACAATATTACTAGTCATGATGTAGAAGTCAATGCTATGTGTTGGGTTTTTATGTTATGCTATCAAGATGATTAAGTAAGTAATTATGCAAGGAAGTGAGACCACCTCATCCACCCATCCAGTTCTTTGAATAAAAGTTCTTTTTTTATGAAAAAAATTTAGTTCTTCTTTCATGAAACTAAAATTCATCAACAATCATTATACCTTGAAAAAAGAGAAAAAGACCAAGTTGGAATGGCAAAGGGTGTGACCTCAAGGTTACTTGTTGGATTCTCTTTTGAATTTCTTTGTGTGGTTTATGACTCCTCTAGGAACATATCATCACTCCTCTATCAACCAATCAATAGGAAGCTATGTCTTTGCATGGTGTGATTCCCTTTTGAAAAAATATAAAATAAAAAAAAACAATAATGGATATTCAAGGCACACCCCATAGACATAATGATGGGCTACAAGCATTGGTTATGGGGCTGGAAAGACATGTTACCCATGCTTGAAGGTGTTCCTCTAACTAAGGCTCTTCTTTCCTTCTTCTTATTTCTTCTCTTTTTTCTTTTTGGAGTGATGATTGTTCTTGGTGGTGGTTGTGGACTCATGATGGTCAACATGAAGGATCACATCAATGCAAGGTCATTGTAAATGGTATGAACTTGGTCTAAAACTTGGATAGATAAGTGTGCTAGTCATTTTAGTTATATTTAACATAAGAACCTATTGCAGACATGCTAAAGCACCTTGCATTCCAATGTCTACAATTCCTTCTCATTCAATTCTTCACCTCACCACTATGTGAAATTATGAGCCTTTTGGTTTCGTGTAGTATAGTGCAACGTCCCAACCAAGGTAGTTGTGTGTTTTTTGGAACAAAGGCATGATCTACATTTAACTTCTTAGGTGCCCATAGACATCTATAGAAGTGGTTATGCAAGGGCATTATGGCAAGAACTTACTTTGGGGAGGACCCACTTACATAATTTTTGTTCGTCATGGATTTGAACTAACCTTCACATCTTCCAGAACATCATTGATGGTTTCTTTGAATTTATGCATACTTTTGGGACTACTTCTCATGAATTTTAATTAATTTTTTCTACTTTTCTATTTCAATATCCTTCAACTTCCAAAAAATTTCTTGGCCATCTTCTACATTAGACCTTTGGTTTTAATTATTTGAAAACTTGTATGCTTCTAGAGTTATGCTTATTAGTCATGGGGGCTAGGGATGCCTACTTTGAAATTTTTAAAACTTTTCCAACATCCTATTTTCAAACATTGTGGTAACTAATAGTAATTGACCAAAATAAGGTGAACAACATGATGATTTAAGTTACCTCATAGCCTTGGGCATAGTATGCTATCATCACCTCGCACTTAAATTCAAACTAAGGGATTTAGAAAGGGTAAATTATTAAGGAAATTTACTAAAACTAATGCTGATCATATGGTGACCGTAGGTGATGCTAAAAGGGATACCTAAGGAAGAAGGTCTTTGGCTAGGCATGGAAACAAAGCCAAGAGAGGGACAACGGAGGATATACCCATAGACAAATAATAGCACATGTAGAATAATAGCTCAAACATCACATGATTACTAGATCCATGGGATGATGAAAAGAAATTTTGGTCCATCCTTCAAGAATGCTCTACATAAAAAAAAAGAAACATAAACATAACAATCAAGATTGGAAGGTTGCCATTGCTAGTAGGAACAAGAAGAATCATCTTTAGCAAATTTTTGAAGATCTTTTTAAATTTTGTATTCTTTAATGTCTATTAAGTCTTTTTTCATTTTGTAATACATCCATTTGAATAAAATTTTATAATGTGGTACTTAGAGTTAGTCAGTAGTTAACATTAGTCAATAATCCCATACTTTCCTAATTTTTTGTAAAGAAGGCATAGTCCTATCTTGTTAAATTCAGGATAGGTTTTTAGTTAGTTATGGGGGTATGATGAAGCATCATTTGGTTGATATATTATAGATGCGATGTTGTAATTGCTACATCACATCTCCATTGTAGTATTCTTATCGATGTGCCTCAGTTGGATGCTACATTGTAGATGTTACATGGCATCTGTGTTGATGGGTACACGTCGATGTAGCCCCATCAACGCATATTCCTTTCGATGTAGTATCTATTTTCTCCTATACATGTGCTCTTGCTATGTATTGGCATTATTTTATCAATCTAGTATCTGAACCCTTGCAATTTTATTTCGTAGTCTTAGAGAATAGTCAGTGAGTGATTGCAGTGTGTATTTGAGTCAATTATACAACGTCTTATTTGAGTAGCAATGTACTTGGACACATTCTATGAATGAAAATAAGATTAAGATTTATTCCTATTCATTGTAGCACTTTGACTTAGATTAGATTTACTATGCATGCAATTTTACTTTACATGTACTTAGTTAATATTTACGTTCCATGTACTTATTTAATATTTACATATCCATGCACATTAATCAATTGGCAGAATAAGTGCAACCAGTTTTGAGTGTAAACACATATTTTCTTAGTAATCCCAGCAATGTTATTTCTTGGTTTTCCTAGTAGTGTAATGCTTGGTAATCCCAGTAGTGAATACATGGGTTTAGGATGTGTACGGTAAGTTGGGAACGGACACTCATAACCTATAGGCTAGTTTATACTTTATTTTCTATTGTAATTAGTTTAAATAATTGATTTTTTATTATTGTTAATGGTAGCATAAGGCCAAAATAACATCAAGAATCATTGCCTCACTCTAGAGTAAGCCATACATGACAAAGCTACCAATAGGCCAAGTGCAAAGATAGCAAACTATAATCAATGCTTAGCGATCTATATGCACAACTAGTCCCATCCATAGAATTCAAAAAAATCATGCATGAATGCTTGTGATTTGTATGGTTGGGTGTAGGGGTACCCACTACTCATCAATCACATTGTCAAAATTCTCTTTCCTTCAATGTACATGAAATGATAAATCCATGACTATGCTCAGCCTTAACTAACAACCAATGAAATGGAGGAATGAGACCTAACATAAGAAGGACCTCTACACCTAGGTCTTCTCTTAGCCACCTAGAGATTATTAAACAAGATTATGAAAGGTGGACAAGTTGACATGGCGCTTTAAGTTTTTCATTACCCTTATCATCCTCATTGTCAAGCTTTATCAAGGATGAGATTGGACATGGTAGAAGGGGAAATTATCAACAATCTAGTGAAGGTAATATAAAAGATCAACAAAAATATGGAGATAGAGATGATGAATGAAATAGAAACATAGGGAAAAAACATGAATGAGGGTATAACAAACAACACAAAAGAGTACATGATAATGATATAGACCATTATGAACAAGATGATTATGATGAATCCTTACTTAATACTAAAAGCATGGTCAATATCAAGAAGATTGTGTAGGCACCAACTAGGCATCAAAGGGACAACTAGATTAAATAGCTAAATATGAATAACATCCCTAAGTTTAAAGAAGGCTATAAAACTGATTTGTAGCATTAATAGTAATCCTTTCATGATACTTGTACCTTGAAGAATATTGAAAATAAATGAAAAAAGGTTAAAATTGTTTCCCATGATACTTATTAAAGAGGTTGAAAGTTGGTACCAGTTATTGAAATTGGAATCCATTAAAAGGTGAAGTATAATGCTATAGCTATTTAATGACAAGTATCAAATGTACTCCAGGATGTTGAATTTAAGGAAGAAAATTTAAAGGTAGACATAAGACAATTCCATTAATGTAGCCTTGGATATGTATTATTCTTTGTTATACTGATGCCTAGGCCATATATTTTTGCAAAGGAAGAAGTTAAGACACATCATATATAGAGTAAGGAACAAAACTAGAGAGACGCTTATGGTTTATGCCAAAGGAAGACTTTCAAAGATGAAAGCTCATTAAATTCAAAGGTTTATTAATCAAGTAGTGAAATAGGAAGAAGAGTACAAGAAAAGAGAAAGTGTAGAGGAGTATAACAAATACCCATCTCTCCATAAAAAGGAGGTTCATCTTTATAAACTAGAAGAGGAAGTACTAGTAGAAGAGATGATCCAATGTAAATCCTTATTGATCCAAAAATTTATCATGGAAATTTTGGCTAAGGTTGACAAAATGTAAAACTTTATTGATGTAAAGTTTCAAACAACATTAGAGATTGTAAAGAAAGAATAAAGCATGAAAGAGTCAAAGATAAAGATAAAAGAAAGAAAAAATACAAAATAAGAGACTACTACTTATAAAATGGGAGAAAATTGTAGTTAAGGTGATTACAATCTGAAACTTAGATGATGGTGATTATGAAATCTACCATGATGAATATCCTACGGGATGTTTCCTAGTAATGTTAAATCTTCAAGAGTTTGGAACTTATTCCTTAAACCTAAAATTTGTTAAAAGGAAAATACCCAAGAGGTTGCCTTGTTCTTATAGCTACTATTGGTAGCCTTATCATCCCCATTAGTACTATCCTAATGGAGCTCCATCACAACCTTAGAAATACTATTAACAACAATAAAAAAATCCATAATTGTGGCTAATGTCACCATCCAAGTAGCAATATCCCTAAAAGAACTAGATTCATAAGAATATTATGTTAAGTAGTCTATGTTTCTAAGTGGCTCAACCATTCATGCTATTGCAATCATTACTACTCTTAAAGGTACCACGAACTTTCTACTTCACAGATTGAATCCTAATCATGTGTTTCTCATTCTTACCAACACACCTAACTACATGCTCCTAATCCTCTATCACCTATTTTACCTATGCAAGATGAGATTACACCTTAGCCATATTAAAGTAGTACTACCCTAGTTGTAAATGTGTAGGTGGATGATAGTTAAAGTAGTTCTAAGTGCAAATTATAAAAGCATCCTTTCTTTAGATCGTTCATGTTTCATGGAAACATCTCGTTCCCTACTTATTCATCTAAACCTATGCAAGCATATGTGGCTATGAATTCCACACCAATGTTCTTCTATATCTTGCAAGAGTTTCCTTTAAATGAAAGTAATAATTCCCAAAGTATCATGTTGATTCATGTTATAATAGAAAATGTATTAATCTTGAAAGTAACATCATTTATTTGTAGATCATAGGAAATTCACCATGTAAGGCTCTATTAGACTAAAGTTCTATAGTAAATTTGATTTCTTAAGAAATGTATAAAGCATAGAACCTATCACCGCTTAGAGTGCAATATTAGATTGGAGCTTACAAACCAATCCATCATCATCCCATTAAGGTAGGTAGAGGACATTATAACCACTATAGATGGGTGATCTTAAATAGTAGATTTTGTTGTGATCAATGTAGATAATAACAAGGATGTCAAGCGNGGTGTGTGGGGTAGGGTGGTTGATTTTCTAGTATCATGGGAAGAGCTTGGCTTAGTACAAAAAATTTGAGACCTTATTTTGAATATTACAAGGAAACTAAACATGGCACAATGAAGTAATAGAAAATTTCATGCATTACTCATGAAAATAAATAGTGTATTTATTGGTAGAAAGTCTAATTTGTCAAGTGATGAGTGGCGAGGTACCCCTACACTCAACCATACGAATACGAGCATGCACGCGCGATATGGTCGAACTCCACAGACTAAATGCCTTAACGCCACAAGAAACACTTGGGGTTAATCGTCCGTTGTCTTCCCAGGCTTGCTTGTATGTGTCACGGTGTATGGTTAAGCAAGTCTGAGGTATGTGATTTTTTTGGTATTTTTCAGTTTATCTCCTAAGCTATGAGGAAAAGGGTTGAGAAACTAACTAACTCTAACTAATGTCCTAAGTCTAAATTAACTAGCGTCAGCATCCGTTCCCACTTACCGGACACACCCTGAACTATGCAACTGTGGCTACCAAACGCTAATCATTACTGGGATCACCACATGTAACGCAAGTGCTCGAAGTGGTCGTACTGAGGCACCTATTTAGCCTAAGTGTGATAAGCAGCCGATTCCTTAACTAGCCATACACATTGGACTACCATTGGGATTACCAAGCGCAGATCCTAGAATATGCTACTGGGTTACCAAGAAGCCAATGCTCGTAGTTAAGTCGTACTCACGCGTTGTGACGAGCAACCGATTCCTTGATCAGCCGTACACATCCGTAGATGCTCGTAATCAAGTCATACTCGTGCGCACTAGGAAAGCAATAAATAACAATGTAATAAAACCATGTACTTCAAGGTTTATCCAATCAAGGTTGTCTTTATTGCCATACACAACTTTTGTTCAGGTTACAAAGTTGCTCAAATAAAGAGTCGTTCACTCTAGGACTCCTACTGCAGGCACATGGGAAAAATTCTAACTCTGGAGTGATCAATCTGCCAGAGCTTCGCTACTTCTAACTAGGATTGGGAAATGAAGGGAGTGCCGCCTCTTATTTATAGATATGGCGGTGGACCGCGATATCGCGCACGCGATATTGCAGGGAAAGATGCAATATCACATACACGATATCGCATGGGATGCGATATCGCGGCGGCCGCAATATCGCGTACGCAATATCGTGGCACTATGCATGTCGCGTCTCATCATACCCCCATGACTGAATGAAAACTCTTCCTTGAGTTCCTTACAATGATATCAGGTAGGTATGGGATTATTGAGGGGAATGGAACTAATGGGATGACATGTGAACGGGTCTTTATTACAAGACTTGACAAAATTGGTGTTCGCGACAACAAGGGTGAACACCTTATTACAATGACATCAGGCCACAGTTGGCAGCTGAGAGAAAAGAGGAGAGAGAGTAGAAGAGAAGAAGAGAGAAGAGTCTTGCTGCTGCCAACGCCTAGATTGTGCCTTCTGTTGTCCATCCGTAAGCGCATTATCCATTCTACTCCCTGCATGGTTGCTTCAGTGCTGCTCCATTCCAAGTGTTTGCTGCAGATCCATTCCGTTGTTGTATGATTGCCATCTGCACACACAACACAACCATATATTAGCAAGGGTAATTGAATCATTAAGTAAATAATACCTTGCTTCGGTTTAGGGTCATTGGCTAGGTTGTGGTATGGCTGATATGGATCTGGGAAGACGTAGATGATGACTACCGAAGGTATAGAGGTTAAGGAGAAAAACGAAAAAAAATCCGGGGCATAGGAGAAAAATCGAAAAATCAGGCCCCGTACCCCCATAACTAATCGCGAACCTCCAGTAGCGTAAGAATGAAGAAAGAAAAGGAGTAAGAAAGATAGGTAAAAAGGGACAACTATGGCATCGGTGAAGTGGATGTCAAGATGGAAATGAACAAAAATAAAATTAATTGCAGAATGTTAAGGAAAAGAAGTTAACTAATGTTCCAAATAGGTATGTCAGTGGGTC
>MNCI01011487.1:466554-520832 GCA_015680685.1 Gnetum montanum | reverse complement strand
ATTCTATCTCTGGGGTGATCAATCCGCCAGAGCTTTGCTACTTTATGCCTATGATTCCAAATGAGGGGACTGTTGCCTCTTATTTATAGATTTGGTGGTGGACCGCGATATCGCGTATGCGATATCGTAGGGAATGACACGATATCGCGTATGCAATATTGTAGGGGATGCGATATCGCGGCCTGTGCAATTCGCGTCTCATCACACCCCCATGACGGAATGAAAACTCATCCTCGAGTTCTTTACAATAATATCAGGTAGGTATGGGATTATTGAGGGAAATGGAACTAATGGAATCACATGTGAACGGTTCATTATTACAAGACTTAACAAGACTGTTGTTCATGACAACAAGGGTGAACACCTTATTACAATGACATCAGGCCTTTGTTGGTAACTGAGAGAGAAAGAGAGAGAGAGAAGAGAAGAGAAGAAGAGAGAAGAGTCTTACTGCTGCCAACGCCTAGATTACGCCTTCCGTCGTCCATCCGTAAGTGCATTATCAATTCTGCTCCTTGCATAGCTGCTTTAGCACTGCTCCATTCCAAGTGTTTACTCCAGATCCATTCCGTTGTTGTATGATAGCCATCTGCACACACAACACAATCATATATTAGCAAGGGTAATTGAATCATTAAATAAATAACACCTTGCTTCGGTGTAGGTTCATTGGCTAGGTTGTGGTATGGTTGATATGGACCTGGGAAGATGTAAATGATGACTACCGAAGGTGTAGGGGTTAGGAAGAGAAACGAAAAAATTTGGGGCTTAGGAGAAAAATCGAAAAAGTAGGCCCCGTACCCCCATGACTAATCGCGAACCNAACTGACAATGAGGTGAACAATGGAGAGAAGGATGGAAAGAAGAGGATGGAATGGAATCCCAAGGACAAGGTGGTGTACAGCCCCTTGTGTGTTTTATGGTTAATGTGGCTTGCCAAATCTCATTCCAACTCTGAGCTCAAACCAACCACTTCCAGTGACTTCGCATCAATGCATTTGGTTAAACCATCCACTTGGATAACAAGGATGCATCGTCAAAGAGCCACCACCATTCCAATGAAACAAGGGAGAAATGGGAAGTGAGAAGGGCCTTAGTTAGAGGAAACACTTTGGTTCCATAACCAGTGCTTGCAGCCCAAATTTTATTTCATCTAAGGGGTGTGCTTTGAATCCTCACTTTTTTTTGTTTTGTGTTTTTATGCATGGGGACCACACCATGCAAGGACTTCTTATTTTTATTGTCTCAGCTTCTGATTATTGGGTCACATCAGAACGGTAAGAAAACTCAAGAAGAAAATAGCCAAGTACCGAAGTGAATGACCAACAAAAAAGCATGAAGTTCCTTTGAAGTCACACCCTTTGCAATCCTTGAGTCCTTCCTTAGTTTGAGAAATGCCCAGTCACTGATTCGTTAAAGTTCTTATTAAAAGGGAACTATACATTTCCAAGCCAAGAGAAACCATAGAATTTGGTGGATGGATGGATGAAGTGATCTCATTGCCTGCCATATCAAAAGAACATACCTTAGTATCAACAATGTAACTTAAAGGTAAAAACCAAACATTAGCAATCAATGTAAAAACAGTTCATACCATCGGCCCGAACACTTATTGGGTGAAGAACTTACAGGGTGGATACACACACACACACATGCACAAAAAATAGAAAAGTATAACAATGGTGCAAAAAAAAAACTAAAAAGGTTACAGAAAGTTGTAAAACAAAAATTAGAAAAGTTAAAGAAATTTGTAAAACAAAAATGTGTAAAACAAAAACGTTGTAAAATAAAAATGTGTAAAAAAAAATTGAAAAAGAACTGAGGGCCCCATATGGTTAGCATAGGTGGCCATCTCCTCCATGACTGAGTTGTAAGGGAGAGATCCGAAATAATGAGCATCTATTTGAATTTCTAAGAAGTGCCCAACTTCTCCCAATTGATGATCTTAAGTTGAGGGGTGGAAGTTGGCGATGCTCACGTTCCAATGTGTCTATGTCACGATTGTTGGCATGAGTTTCCTCAGTTTGTTCCATGCATATTTTTCTGCTCCTACGAGTAGCTGTCAACCACGGGATGTCTACTACTGCTTGTGTGGTTGCTACATACAGTCATCTTTGTTGCAGAGTTTCTTGGGCACACCTGTTACATGGAGACATTTCCTCCATGTCATCACCCGATGAATCACTGTATGTGATGCATGGAACTATCCTCTTCTCGATCTTTCCACATATGTTTATCTTAGAGATTTCCAAGGAAAGATTGCGGATCCTAAAGCATGCGTCTACTGTGCTCAGCCATGCCCTTCCCATTATAATTGGGAAGTCCCCTTCATTGTTGTTAACTTCGATCACCAGAAAGTCTGCCGGGTAGGACCAACCACACACAATGGTAATAACATCCTCCACCAATCCTAAGGGAATGGTGATGGACTGGTCTGCCAGCTCTAGTTGGATGTTGCTCGTCTTAAGTTGTGGCAGGTTCCAGGTGTGATACATCTTTTGCGAAATTAAGTTGACTCCGGAACTTGAGTCAAGAAGAGTCCGATGTGGTGCATTTCCAGCGATCTGTAAATAAATAAAGGGACTCCCAGGGTCATTTAGTTTCCTGGGAAGGTGGCCTACCTTGATCCAGTCAGTTACGGTATGTGTTAACATAACCGTATGCATTACGCTCTTTTGGACTTAAGGGTTCTCTGAAGAGTTAGTGGTTAAAGGCCTATACATGTACCTGTCCTCTTGTTGTTGCGAAAGTTTGTCTGGGCTCCTAGTTCTGAAAAAGGGTCTCTTCTTTGTATAGTTGTCGTTAGAACTAGCACCCGGTTGGATATTTACATGCTGAATATTTACAACTCTCGCGGCGTTACGTTACTGCAGTTGGGTAGGCAATTCCCCTTGCATTGTTGGAATAGGTTGTATGGGAACTACAAGTGGAAGAGGTGCGGGTGGAGTTAGAGGATGGACTGAATGTGAGATATCTCCCAGAGGAGAAGAAGTTCACCTGAAGTACTCTCGAGCTTGGTAATGACGTTGGGGGGGTAGTGTGAACCATAGAGTCACCTGGAGAAACTGGCTGCTGCACATAATAACTGTAAGGATCAGGCTGCCGATAAGGGTATTGATGTGTTGGCGGTGGCATCCCCCATGACTATGGGTATTGCCACTGCTGGTGTTGTCCAATGGGCTATGGAGGCGTTCCACTTGGATAATATGATAAGGGTTGGTGGAACTGCCTTGGGTTACCTTGTGGGTAAGGTAACCTTCGGGGTGTTTTCCGTTGATTAAGTCTTGGATTTAATGCATACACCCCAGACTCTTGCAGGTGTAAGATAATTGGGCAACATCCCTTAGGATGGTCATAATAGCAGACCTCACATCCACTATCATTGTCTGAATCAGAATTTACAGCCTCATCAGAGATAGGAATTTTCCCCTTACCCTTGTTATGTGCAGGGCTTAAGTTTCTCCGCTTGGTTTTACCTTTGTCACTACCTTGCTCTACCTTAGACTCTTCTATGATTTTTAAGACTGTTTCTATTCTTGAGTCTAAGGAATCCCACATTTAGTCTACCTTAGCCGATACCGCGGTTGTTAACTTTTGGATCAGCACAGTTTTCTGATTCACCAACTCTTCGAGTGGTGACTCATCCTCCTCATCACAGAATTTTACTCCCTTATTGCGAAGGGAGGGATCGTGATTGTATTCTTTCACACTTTCTCTTTTCCATAGCTCACCCTCTTCTTGTGCTACTTGTTCCAACAAACTTTCAACTTCATGGGCTCTTAGTTGGGAAAGTCTCCCTTGGGCGTAAGTCCCAAGAGTTCTTCTCGTTTCATTTCTTAGCCCATCCATGATGTGGCGAAGTTGATCCCGCTTAGCATACCCATGGCCCGGGCAACGATGTAGCAGTGTATAGTAACGGGCCATGGCAGCATCCAAGGGTTCATAAGCACCTTGTTTCCAGCCTTGGATCTGCTTACGCAAGTTAGACACTCTGGAGTACGTTTGATATTTTTTGTTGAACAATTCAAGCATCGTACTCCACCTCCTGATGGTTTCCGGTTCTAAGGACCGGTACCAGCTCTCTGCTTCTTTGGTGAGTGTCCTTGGGAACAACTTGAGCTTCTGCCACTCATTATCTATATTTTGCAAGGCACAGGCATCGTGGAATGCCTGTAAATGATGTTGAGGATCAGCGTTGTATCCCCCTTCAAAACATGGGATATTATTTATGTACAAACGCTTGATCCTACTATCTTTTAGATGCCTTGTGGGGATCCTAACTGCCTCTGTGATATCTAGCATGCTTCGAGTTGCAAGTAGGGATTTGTCATGATCATCCCTATCATGATGTCTGTGATGTCTTCATGGTGGTTCCCTACTTTCCCTACATCCTTGCCCTTGTCCTAACTCCTCTCGACCTTCCTGTCGAGGTCTTTCATCTTCCTTTTTACTTTTACCCTCTCCATTATGCTCATAGTGGCTACGCCCGAATGTGGAAGGAGAGTGTGAATGGTGAGATGAAGGAGAAGAGGAAGGGGATCCATCACCGTGGCAATGTTTCTTACCTTCTCTTCGGCTGCTTTGGCCCTGATCATTGTAACAATCTAAGTGTCCGTCCTTAGTGTGAGTGGTTGTTCCTGCCGTGAACAGTTGGTGCTCATGGGGATCAGAGCCTGTAGCATGTACAGTTGATTGAAGGCCCTGATCCCTAACCTCTTGACCATTGTGAGGAGGAGGAACATCATTTTCTAAGAAACCTGTTATGAGGGGCTCCTCATCTCCTATTTCACTAAGGACATGGGGGACCTTGCCCTTCAACAATGAATGTTGGCTCTCCTACCTTTCGTCCCGAATACGTTGGGCATTTTTGGGATGATAATCCCTTGTATCAAAGTTTTCCAGAATGTATTCCGCAAATAGTTCTTGCATGTGAATATGTGCTAGGGCATGGAAAAGCATGTTAGGGACTGATCGATCCAGGGGTAACACAATGTTACCTTGGAATCTCTCCACCGCAGTTGCTCATCTTGATGGAGAATAAAAGTAAAGTCAGGGACATACTCATCAGGATGAGTATATGTGACCTTAGATTGTTTAGGACATGGATGGTCTAGGTTATGCGTGTGATGCTGACTATCTTCTGTATTATCCTTAGGTGAGTTAATTTTTTGAGAAGAAGCCATTTTAATGGTGTGCTATTCACCGTTATCTATGTTCTTAATTAACTGATTAACCCAAAGGTTTGTTAAAGCTCACAACAATGTGAAAGATTTCATAATATTCTAATTGGCGTAAAAACACTTAGTCCCTAGCAACGGCGCCAATGATGAGTGGCGAGGTACCCCTACACTCAACGATACAAAACAAGCGTAGCACGCGCGATCCGGTCAAACTCCACAGACTAAATGCCTAAACACCACAAGGAACACTTGGGGTTAATTAATCGTTGTCTTCCTAGACTTACTTGTTGTTCTCATGATGTATGGCTAAGTAAGTCCGAGATATATGATTTTTTTGGTATTTTCCAATTTATCTCCTATGCTAAACAGTGAAGGGTTGAGAAACTAAAACTAACTCTAACTACAGCACTAAGTCCTAGCGTCAGCATCCGTTCCCACTTGCCGTACACACCCTGAACTGTGCAACTGTGGCTACCAAACGCTAATCGTTACTGGGATTACCACACGTAACACACGTGCTCGAAGCAGTCGTACTGAGGAACTTAACTAACCTAAGTGTGATAAGCAGCCGATTCCTTGACTAACCGTACACATTCGTAGATGCTCGTAATCAAGTTGTACTTGTCCCACGTTCTAGGAGGTAAGGGTGAGAGAATCTAATTGCGATGAGTAGCTGAGTCCTTGGCTAGCCATACACGTTCGTCAACTCTCGTAACCAAGTCGTACTCATGCCGCGTTACTAGGAAAGCAATAAATAACATTAATTAAACCTATCCATGCACTGCAAGGTTTATCCACAAAGCTCGTCTTTATTGTCGTACACAACTTGCGTTCAGGTACAAAGCTGCTCGAATAAAGAACCATTCACTTGGGGGACTCCTACTATGGGCACATGGAATATATTCTATCTCTGGGGTGATCAATCCGCCAGAGCTTCGCTACTTTATGCCTATGATTCCAAATGAGGGGAGTGCCACCTCTTATTTATAGATTTGGCGGTGGACCGCGATATCGCAGCGGACGCGATATCGTGTATGCGATATCGTGGCCTATGCAATTCGCGTCTCATCACTAGCCAAAGAGGTGATCAGTCCCTTCTTTTTCCACTTCATGAAGCTCTCATCACTTGCCAATCTTAGCTATGAAACTTCATGCTGAAATGACCTCTAAGCCTAGCCTTAAATGCCACAAGGCAAACCCAATCCCAAGGGGTATCGTGAATAGCTATAACTCCTCATAATAAGGCATCCATTCTTTCGAAGGATAATCTCATGATTATAGTACAACTCCATCCTTAACAAGGGATGAGATGTTACAATCTACCTTACTTAAGCATCCAACTCATCCTCAAGCACCTTATCTATGTCTAGTTGCTAGGCAACTACTTCCTCATTTTGCTCATCATTCTCAACTTCATTATTATCCTCATTATCATTTTTTCATAAAGAAATAAAACCTATAAATTGCTAAATAGAATTTATTACTTGAGAATAAACATAATTTATTACTTAATATCATGATGATCAAAATGCTAAGTGCTGAGAATAAACTTCTTGTTTTTCCAAGTTTGTTAATCACAATTTGATCATTGCACAAGTACTTTGTTGATGGTTTTATTGCAAAGCTTCCTTGTTCTATGATTCTTGATTGTAATTGGTTTGACTTTGAAGTTAGCATTGGATCTCAAGGGTAAAGTGTTTTAATTTAGGACATAAGACATATCATTTTCATGGAACTTCTTTAATAGACTTACATAGAAGATTGGATGAATTCTTGAAGTTGTTGGAACATTTAATTGATATGCTACTTCACAAATTATTTCTAAGATTTCAAAGGGTTCACAATATCTTGGAGCTAATTTAGTATATTTTCCTAACCTAAGGAAACTCCTAGTGGGTTTTACTCTTAGTAGTACTTAATCTCCGATTTGAAATTCCTTCGTAAGCTAATGTTGATCTACATATCTTTTATACTTGTCTTGGACTTGCAAATTTTGTTTAATTCTTGTAGAAATATACTTCATTATTTTTATTTCTTCTTCTTTCCACTCTACTCTTAATGTTCAATCTAGCCAAGTTATTAATGTATGAAAATTTCATCCATATACAACTTCAAATGGTGTTTGATGTATGGATCCTTGATAATTATTATTGTAGGTGAGCTCGGTTAGATGTAAGTAATTCTCCCATGTCTTCACTTTACTTCCAACGTAGCTTCATAGAATGTCTTCTAGTATTCAATTGACATGTTCTATTTGACTGTCTATCTTTGGGTGATACACTATGTTGAATTTTAATTAGGTCCCAAGTTCCTTGAAGAAGTTTCAATAGAATTCTAAAATGAACTTAGGATCTCTATTATAAGTGATTGATTTTGGGCATCCATGCAATTGAAATACTACTCATACAAATTTTTGGGATACCTCTTTAGTTGTATTCATAGAATTTAAAGCTACGAAATGATCCATCTTTGATAAATGGTCAACTACCATCAAGATTGAGTCATGCACCTTATTGGTTACTAGTAATCCCATAATAAAATCCATGGTAATGTCTTCCCATTTTCATGTTAGGAATTCCAAAGGTTGTAATAATTTTCTAGGTTTATTTTGTTCAGCTATCACTCTCAGGTAGGTTGGATAATCTTTTATGTATGTGGATACAACATTTTTCATTCGAGGCTAGAAATAAAATTTACTTATCATGACATAGGTTTTGACATATTTAGGATGTCTAGTATATGGTACTTTGTGAGCTTTAAACAATAGCTTAAGTCTCTAATTTCCTTCTGGTTTACATGTCCTTTATTCTTTCATCAATAAACCATATGAAGAGAGGTGGTAGTGGGGATTAGAAAAAATATTTTCTAGAATATTCTTAAAATAAGAATCCTATTTTATTTGTTCCTTAATTTCTCCTTTCATAGGGTGGTCACAATGCCAATCATTAAGTTCCACATTTGGTTAAGCACATTAGCTACTACATTTTACTTGCCTAGAAGCTATTTGATCTCAAAATCATATTCAGCCAATAATTCTATCCACCTTCATTTTTGGGTGTTTACCAGTAAGTATTCTAAGCTTTTATGATATGCTTTCAATACAAATATTTTTCCACAAAGATAGTGTCTCCAAACATTTAAAGCATGAACAATTGCTAGTAATTCTAGATCATGGGTTGAGTAATTTATCTTGACTTCTTGTAATTTACAAGATTCAAAACATACCACCTTGTCTTCTTGTGAAAGAACTACATCAATTCCTACTTCATAGACATCTATAGATACTTCAAATGATAGTTCTTCATCCAAAATTTCTTAGGATAGGCACTATTATGAGTAGAATCTTTAATCTAAGGAAATCTTCCTTGCATTTTTTTATGAAATTTAAACACACATTTTTCTTGATAAAGGTTAGTCAAGGGTGCTACCGAGGTAGACTAATCTTTAATAAAATGTTGGTAAAAACTGGTTAAGCCTAAGAAATTACGAACTGCTACAGCATCTTTAAGTTTTGGCCAATCTCAAACTACATTAACTTTAGCTAGGTATACTTGTAACCCTTACTTAGACACAAAATGACTCAAGTATGATACCTTTTATTTGAAAAGTTCACATTTCTAAATTTTTCCTTTAATTGATTTTCCTTGAGGATTTCCATCGTAGTTTTTAAATGTTTAACTTTTTTTTCTCTTGACTTAGACTAAGTAAGTATATCATCCATAAATACAATAACAAATTGATTAAGGTACTCTTGAAAGATATTATTCATTAATGTCATGAATGTTGCTTGTGCGTTAGTTAATCCAAATGGCATCACTACAAATTCATACAATTCATACTTACTTCTGAATGTAGTTTTCTTAATATCTTTTTTTTTTGTAATTCTTATTTGGTGATAACTTGATTTTAAATAAATCTTCTAAAAGTAACATGCTCTAGTAAGTTGATCAATCATGTCATTAATCCTAGGTAAGGGATAGGTGTTTTTAATTGTTACTTTGTTTAGTACCCTATAGTCAATGCATAACCTTAATGTGTCATCTTCTTTTTGACAAATAAGACTGGTGCACCCCAAGGTGAGATGCTAGGTTGAATCTTCCCTTCTTCCAACAATTAGTCTAATTATACTTTTAACTCCCTTAATTCTAAGATGGATAACCTATAAGGAGCTTTTGAAACTAGTTGTGTATAAGGAAAAATATCAATGACGTGTTCAATAGTTCTTTCTAGAGGTAGTTCCCTAGTTTCACTAAATACTAAATCTTTATATTCTTTAAGTCCTTTTGGAATTTCAATCTAATAGGATGTTTGAGGTTTAGTTACCTTTATGACCAACATAGTAGCACCCTTCTTGACTAGTCTATTAGCTTACTTAATACTTATAGTGTGAATTTGCTTTGCTATACCTACCCTCAAAATGTTGACTTTGGTAGTAGTTGGTACTTTCAAAACACAAGTTTCAAAGTGGGTAGTAGTATTAAATTTTTTTTGAAAGGACATTTCTAAGATCACATCAACATCTCATAATTTAAATTCAAAGAATTAATCAATGAAAGGAATGTATTGCAAGGTAAAGTTAATTTCTCCATACCTCGTATGCTTGCTTACAGTTGTTCCATTTGCAAGTTCTATTCTAATAACTTTCTTAGAAGGTAAGCTTAAATTTAATAATTTAATTTAATTTGTTAAAATAAAATTATCACTTTCTCCACTATCAATCCAAAATTTAATCTTTTATCCTTTAATTGATCCTTCAAAAATTAGTAAAGCAAATTGAAATTTTTTCAAATATGACTTTTTCCAATGCTGATATTTTCTTCACTGTGGCTATAATAGTGGTTTGAATCTTTCCTTTAGCCACATTTGAGTCAAAGTTTTTATTGTTTTTTTGATTAATCCTTTGTATTCTTGCTCATAATTTTGAACAATCTCATGTGAAATGATCTTCACCACAAGTAGAACATCTAGATTAGGTTCTTTTGGTGGGTGTCTCTTCTACCATTACTAGTCAAAGGGTACTTTGTACTTGATTTGATTTTTTGTAATTCTTAGAAATTCTATTACTTCATCAATAGTTTGAGGATTATGTGCACAAGTCTAGGGACACAGTTGTGCATGTAGCCCATCGATGAACATTGAGGTCAATTCTTCCTTATCTTGCTGACTTACATATCAAGAGAGGTCATAGAATTCTTTATAATAATCTTAAATATTTAATCTACCTAATCTCAAGGAATCAAATAGAATCTTATGCTCCTTGAGGAAGGAATATGGTACAAATTTTTTCTCAAAATCTCACTATAATTAGAGTCAATTTTTTATTAGACCTTGTGATCTTAGTCCATTCCATCATGTTGTCGCTAGCCATCTCAAATACAAGGAGTCTACTTCCAAATGTTCTTGGCTTGATATATTTAACAGATTGAAATAATTCTTCATGGTGTCATGCCAATATTTTACTTTGGCACTAGATCCAAAGGCTTCATCATAATGATCCAATTTTACTTTGTTGGCATGAACATGGGTTAATGATTCTCTTGGTGCATTTTGCCAATTCTTATAACCCTCACCTTTAGGTTTCAATCTTTGGTCTTGTGAAGAGATATCAGTATCCTAGCATCCAACAAG
Source organism: Gnetum montanum (assembly GCA_015680685.1). Lineage (NCBI taxonomy): Eukaryota > Viridiplantae > Streptophyta > Gnetopsida > Gnetales > Gnetaceae > Gnetum > Gnetum montanum. The sequence goes on along the minus strand of MNCI01011487.1, from coordinate 510,024 downwards.
TGGGGACTTATTTCTATACTAATCCTTAGGGGAAATTTGATCTTGGTTATGATCTTGATGATGTTCCCTAGGTGGATAGTGGTTTTGGTTAGAAGGCTAGATCAAGTGATCAGTTAATTGCTTGATGAAATTAGGAAAGGAATCCATCTTGCCTTGTACTTTTGATCATCTTCCCTCTAAAATTTGAGACAACTTTCACATTTCTTCATACATATTTTTCATATTTTTCTTAAACCCTTAAACTTTATTTTGGAGTTCCCCTTAAATGTATCTGATTTTATTAATCTATTGTTCAAGGGAATCAATTTGATAATTGACTTGGAACTCCATCATTCTCCAATGCACTCTATCGGCTCTAGACATTAGTATGTTGAAGAAATAAGGTAAGTTGATTACTTCTTAGCCTTGATGGTCTTTTTTGTGGATCATGTGGTAGTTATTTGATTATAGAGAGAGGTTAAAACTATTGTAAATGAATTTTCTCTTCCTAAACTCTTAACTGAACACAAAAAGATCTTAATTAGTCGAGAAAATATTCAATTTTATAAGATCTCTTCATGTTTTAAAACTTTGAATAATGGCTTTAAAAACTAAATGTTCATCTTCTAGAGGCTAAATCTACCCATTCCATTATGTCTAAAAGGTTTAAGTTTGTTGGAAATGGTTCTTGTTTCATTAAAAATAAAATTTAGAATCATGTTTTATGGCTATTTGAAGTTGTAAAAATGTGTTTACATTTTTCAAGAATTTTCAAGAGGTCACCCATTGCAGTACTACTCCAAAGCAAGCATGCTTAATGTTTATTCTACATGTTGCCAATTTCCCAAATTACTTTTTTTGAAAATATTTTTCACATCCTAATGTTTAATGTTTACCATTTCAAAATGTTCGTTAGTTATCTATAATTTTTCCATTTAAACATAGGCATCAATAGGGCATAAAACAACAATGATTGACGAGAAGCACAATAGTAGTGAAGGTGGAGAATAGCAATAGTGATTGTAGGCATAGGAGTGGTAGCAGTGGTAGATAATCATCGGTTGAGTAGGAGGATAGTGGTGGCATGTGGGAAAAAATTGCAACAACATTGGTCATCATAGCGGCCACTACCATGGACAAGTCAACCTTGCATGGTGCTCTGCAACTCTCTATAATTCTTGGTAGCCCTCTATAACTTGCATGGTCTACATGGCCTACTGCTAGTTTGCTGCAATCTACAGTTGGGCCTAGATAGCCTCCTCTTAGGTCACTACAACCTGCATGCTCTATCAACCATGAACAAAAAATAATCAAGAATCATAGTGCCAATGGTGACAAGGGATGCGAAGAATTATGGTGCTGGCAATGGTAGGGGATGTGACAAATCACAACACTAGTCATAGTAGGGAAGGCAGTAAATCACCGTGCCAATGAAGATAGGGGAGATGACGAATTGCAATGTAGGTAGTAATAGGAGAGATGACCAATCATAGCATTAGTGATGACAAGCAAGGGAACAAATTGTAGCATTGATGGTGGTAGGGAAGATGACAAATCATGGCACCGATGACAATAGGGATGATGACAAATCATAGCACCAATGGTGAGAGTGGAGATGATGAATCACTATGCTAATAGTAACAATGGAGATGACAAATTGTGATGCCAATGATGTTTGGAACATGACCCAAGGTGAATGATGTGCATGATAGCAAGCGGTAGGTGAGTAGGATGGCCAGTAGGTAGGTGATAGGCAAGGATGGCTAGTGTTATGATAGGTCCAGCATTGCTACTAGGCTAGCCACAACTCTACACTACCAGGCCCAACATTGCTTCTAGGCTAACTACAACACTGCATGGTTGGACCTTGTAGCTCTATTATATAGGGGTGCATCCATCTCAACATTACAACTAGGCTAGTCGTGGGTCCTAACCCTAATGGTTAGGTTAAAATCTAAAAACATATTTTAAAAAATTTTGGGATTGAGGTTCAAACTCAAAATCCTTAAAAAGAATGTGTGTGTGTGTGTGTGTGTGTGTGTGTGTGTGTGTGTGTGTGTGTGTGTTAATTTTTATTTTAAAGAAATCGCACACATGTCAAAAAACACTAGAACTCCCAAACTGTAAGTCAGATTTCAATGAAATTGGTATGGTTAGAATCATCTCAGAGAGCACTACAGGTTCAGTTGAGGATAGTGTCAATTGACTCCACCTATAATCCAAAAAATTAAGAAAGCAAATGTTAATATAAAATTTATGAATAATTTATTATGTATTAATGCAAGTATACCTTGCCTTTTCTATAGTGTACTCCATCTTCTACTGTTGTTAAGGTTTTTAGATCTTCTTATAAATTAGTGGAAGAAAAATATTTTCTAATAATTCAATCATATTACATAACGATTGTAGAGAGATTTTCTATCATAACAAGTTGCAAGGTGGTTCCTCTAAAGCATCCTAGCCAATTCTCTTCTACTCTTTAACAATCTTCTTTTGCCTCTTCAGGCAGCTCCAAATCAATTTCTATTATCTTACATCAAAATAATTTCATGAAAGAAGCTAATTTGGTTCGTAGCTTATTGGATTTTGTAGATTTTGAGTTGCTTAGAACTTCTAAATTGTATGAGTTTTTACTATTTCCTATTTTTAAGAATTCTATCTACAACAATGTCGTAAGGAATTGGTGTAATAGTTATTGTGTATGGGAAAGTTCTTGTTCAAAAATGGTTCTTGGAAATTTAACTATTATCATTGATAGCATCCAAATTGCTTTTGGTTTTCATACTAGGGTAAATCCTTTTGTTCCTAATGATAAATCTCCTAAATTCTAATCCTTTTGTAAAAGAGAATTATCTAATTATGTTAGGGATTCTACCCTTATTCTAAAGAAATATTACCAAGTTGATTTTGTTAATGAGATTGATTATTACTTGTGTCAATTTATATATAGTAGAACTTTATGGGATTCACGTTCCACAGTTAACTTTTGCTCAATCTTTCTTCTCCATGATGGAAAAAATGTTAGAGTATATATTTGGTCTCTCTTGTTTCTCTTCATTGTACCTTGCCATGGCATTATCTATTGCTACTAAAAATAACCCCAAAGAACCTTATACTATAACTTGCATACCTTTTCTTATGGATTTGATCTTAATTTATAATTCTTTTACCAATAGCATCCATGAATTTAATTCTTGTTTATACCTTGAGTTTCTTGAGGAGGGAATAGTTGTGAGGGCTCAAGTTGAAGGTTTTAAGAAAGGTAATGAATCTCTTGTTTAGGTTTGCAATTTGGAGGATTTTTATGAGGTATAATTTTTGACTTTTATTTCTTATTTTTTTATTTATTAATTTATTTTTCTTATCATGTTATTTATATAATAGTGCACTGTGGGCTGCAAACTAGGCTAGGGGAAGGTACTAGGAAGAGAACTTTAGGAAGTGATGATGTGGGAGGTGATGATATGGCGATCATAGAACTAAGTTTCAAGGTTTATCCTAAATCATACATTAATATTAGTATTTTTTTATTTTTTTTATTTCTTTATTTATTTATTTTATGCTCTTGATTGCTAATTAGAAATAGTGCAAAGAACAAGGTCCAAGTGGAAAGATGATGTTAAGGTACAAAAGAAAGTGAAAGGAACTAGAGGTAATTTGATTATCAAATAATAATATGATATAGAATACTTTCCTTTTTTCTTGTTTTTATGTTACACCTTTTTGTGCATGTGTCCCTAGGTTAGGGGTACTTCATTTGAGAGTTGGGGAAGGGTTCTCTATGTAAGTTTGGTTTTGAGTAGCCTTCAACCTCTCATCCAAAATCTCCTTATGTGTCATCTTCGTGGGTGACTCCAATAAATGGTTTATTACCATAGGCCATGCTAGCATCTTCTGTTCCTAGATCTATCAAGATAACTTCTTTTTTCACCATCATGGATTCATATTTCTCTCTAAGATAGATCATGGCTACTACAAAAGAAGAATTTGTTCTTCTAAGGAATCTTGGTGAATAGATTGCAAGGAATACTCCTTACTCTATTCATAAAGAATTATGCCACTTGAGGGAGTCTAAATATTATGAATTTAAAGATGATTATGAGTTGGTGCAGGTTGGTACTACATCCTCTTTTCATGCTATTCCTAGTTGTATTCTAAAATTCAACATAAATCTTGAACAACTCTTAGAATAATTGGAGAGTATCAATTGCCTTGTTCATTATCTGTTGAACTATGAAAGCATACTCAAAATAAAGAATGATCAACTTTGCATAAGTAATTCTTTTTTTCTTCTCTCTTTTATTTTTCTTTTTCTTTTTTTATTTTTATTATTATCTTTATACTCATAGCCTTGATCTTATACATGCAAAGGAAGGAGAAAGAATGATAAGAAGATGTGGCCCAACAGAACCTTCAGGTGAATTTGTTGGAAATGGAACTTACTAAGGGTGAAAATGCATAGGCTATAGTGAATAGTGCCATCAAAGATATCAATCAATTATGTGATGGTTTGATTTGATGTTGTGTGGTAATCGATGAGGATAACATTACTAAAAGGAATGTGAGGTCTAGTCGAAGGTTATTGCTAATCTTCTCAAGGTCTTCAAACTATATGACTAATCTTCCTCTTTTTTCTTCTTTCCATATTCCTATTCTTTATGTATTTCATATATATTTCCATATTCCTCTTCTTGATTTATCTCATCCATATATTAGTACTAATAAACTTTAATAGTATTTTATTTTCTTCTACTCTCTTCCACTTTGGCTTCTAACTCATGGTTTGCTCTGATACCAAATGTGACATCCTATTCCTAGATGTTAATGAAATATGATCATTTCTTTTGTGAAAAATTCACATTGCATGAAAATAACTTGATCACTAGTATAACTTGGAAAATAATGATGAATGAACATGGATTTGAGTGAACAAAAGAAAACAACAAAGATTTTATTGATGTTTGGTTGGTACACTATAACACCCTCTAGTTTATCTTCTCATGGTACTTAGGATCTTAGAGGTAATCTAGCATTTCCACCATGATTAGGGTATCTAGCCAAAGGGGTAATCAGTCCCTTCTTGTCCTACTTCATCAAGCTCTTGTCACTTGCCAATCTTCACTTTGCAACTCCATGCCGATACAACCTTTAAGCCTGACCTTTAAAGCCATAGGTCAAATCCATTCTTGAGGGGTACTATGAATAGTTGTAACTCCTCATAATGAGGCATTCCTTCTTTTGAAGGAAAATTACATGATTATAGTACAATTCTATCCTTAACAAGGGATGAGATGTTACAATCATAGTATAGGATTCTAACATGAATGGTTGTATATGTGTGTGTTGAAACTAAGAAATGATTCACACTAAATTTCATAAGTACTCATGAACACTTATAGGAGTGATTATATAAGGACATTAAGAGAAGAAGCTTGCTTTAGGGAGGATCCACTTGTATAAATCTTGTGAATCATGAATAACGATCAATATGAAACCTTCCAAAACATCATGGATAATTGCTTTGTATTCATGCAATATTGTAATCTTTACTTTTCTTTAGATTTATGTTACATTTTATTGAAGTCTCCATTATTCTTCCTAAATCTCTCAATTTTCAAGTGATATTATCTTAATAAAATGTGGATTTGATTATTTCTAATCATTTTATATGTAGGTAGGACTCATCATCTAGTTTGGCAAGCCTCATGAAGCCTTGGGAAATCTAGGACAAAAGAAAATGATACACTTTAAATAGAAACTAAGTTAAAATCTTGTTTGTAGAACCTTTGATGTCTTAGCTATACTATCATAAGGGCCACAATGTTGCAACTATGATATCATATATATGATGTCACCTATATAAATGAGTATAAGTATAGGCACATCCCTTTGAAATTTATCACATTTGTTCCAAAAAAGAAGGGATTTTTTGACATTTCTAAAGCCCAAAGACATCCAAAAGCCACAACTTACTATTTGTGAGTCATATTAACATAATTTAGAAATCCTTAAGCTCTAAGAGTAGTATTCTTTATTGTTAAGAATCCTAAGTGTAAATTTTAAAAAAAGTTTCTAGCATCCATTTTGAGCTTGCTAAGATAATTAATGATAATTAATTGATAATCTAATGAACTAGTAACCTTAAAGATTAGGAAATAACATTCTATAATTACTTGATGTTAATAATGATATATTTTTCTAACTTTTGACTATATCCAAGGGATTAAGAATGATCAAAGTAATGGAAAATGATAAAATAGTAATGATTGATTCTTAGTGATTACATATAACATCCAAATGTGTTCCTAAAGCAAAAGAACCCTCAAAATTTATGGAGAAAAGGCCATGAGAACATGATAGAGGAAAAAGGTGAAAATAACTATAATAATTCCATGCATAAGAGAAAGAATAGAAACATTAAGTGAATTAACCCATGCCATAAGTACAAAAAAGTAATAATTTTCATAAGTAAAAGTAGCAGTACCATCTAATCTAGAAGTAGACAAGAAAATAAAAATTTTCAATGTATTCATTGAGACCATCAATATTAAATCTCTCATGACTAGTGTAATTGTAGAGCTTAATTTTGGATCATTCTTAGATTTTTCACCATAGGAGATACATGAGTAGTTATAGGCTCCTCCACCTTGGCCAACTTTGCTAAGTAATGGAGAATGGTATCTAGGTGAAACATACCAATTTTGACATATTAAGCAAGAGAATACCATAATAAAGATTAAGGAAATACTAGTATATTAAACTATTAAAGTCATTACTATACTGCTAGAATTTCATAACATAGGTATAGAGACTATTGTGATCTCTACCTGGTCTAATCATAATACCAAAAATTAATGTTTGGAGAAAGCCTATAGGGACAAAGAGAAATAATATGAAGCCCTATCAACAATTGAGAAAATTTATTTGAAGATAGGAACCTATCTCATCTATTCCATCAAGTGCCTATATAGCATATTAACCTATCTAGCAAGAGGGAGCACCATACCAAGTAGGAAGTATTCAACAAACATAGCTCATCTTCTTTTTGTAGAGATCCAATGTAAATTTTAAGGAGAATTAAACCACTAGGTTAATACTTCCATTTTTATGTTTCATCAGGACTTTGCAAGTAATTTGGGATATTAGAATATACAATGATATGATTAGAAGTGCTTTCCATGTAGCATTCACTAAAATAATAAAGCCTATACTAGTAAAAAAGTATCAAGTTGAATCACTATCTAGTGCTGAGGTCTTAGAATGTACACTTGTGACAAAAATAGGTGATGTAAAATTGAGTACTTATGTTCCTGCAACAAGTCATAGGTGTTGATCTTTTGATATGTTAAAACCTTAGAAAATGGAGAATGTGGAGAATGTGCTTGTGGTCTTGTATGACTTGGAAAAGACAAAATCATGATGATGATAAGATGAAGAAATCATGTTTGAGACAAGAGCTTTATGGTTTCAAGACAAATAGCAAGATGAAACCAAGATGAGAGTTATGTTGAGATGACAAGAAGTCTAAACCATTATGGAAGATTTCAAGGAAGCATGAAGCCTATAAGCCAAATGAAGATGTTTTGTAATCTACTTGGACATCCCAAAAGATCAATAAACGTCCTAAGGTGAAGACTTGATTTTAGGTAAGACATCCTATAACCTTACTAGACATCCCAATTACTGATGAGACACCCTAGCTGGGATGTCCCAAGTGAGATGTCCAAATTTTTAGTGGGATGTCCCACCTGCAAGTGGCCATTTTTCAAAGAGATGTTTCAAGCTCAAATGGGACATTCCAACTAGCCATTTCCTAGCTATTGCATGAGTTTTGAAGGCTATTTGGAAACAAAAGGGCTATAAAATAGAATTAAATCTTTGTAAAAAATACAAGAACTATTCATTGGATATTCAATCATTGTATACATCAAGTGAATTATTTTTGTTCCAAAATTTGAGATTAGTTGTAAATTATTTTTGTGAGAAGTTCAAAGCCAAGAATTTGTAAAGTGTAGTTACACTATCTCTTTGATTCTTTTTCTTTCTTTGTAGTCCTACAGGCTTGATGTGCTTCTTGTGAGAAGGCATCTTGTAAGCTTATTGGGACCTTATGGGGTTAAGTATGTTTCCAGTGAGAGAAAACTCCATGTCAAGCTCACATCATTGTAAAGGTTGTGGTGTCCTCTAAATCATATTTTTGAAAGAAGAAAGTCAAAAGGTATCCAAGGATTCTACCCTCCAAGTGTGGAAGTACACAATATGGGAAACCACATAAATTTATATGTAGTTTTGGTTGTTCAAATTGGGAAACTTATTCAAACCCCCTTCTAAGTTCTTGGTCCTTAAGTGTTATGAGAGCCATTACTCTCATATTTTGGATCTTAAACTTCTCAAGAGTGAAAGACGAAAGGGATATCATACAAAAATCCACCAAATATAGATGAATTTAACTTTACACATTGGAGAGGTAGATTAATAAGATTTATCAAATTGATCTTGGAGAGCTACATTTAGTTCATCTACCATAAAGATAAGGCAAGAGGTAAGCAATGTAACTTTTTTTATCATAATAATTTGTCTATGAAATATTGGATATGTGATGGAAAAGGAAATATGGCCTCTAAAAGATCTTGTACTTGTAGGTTGCATGAAGAGAAGTTTAGTAAAGAAATAAGAACTACCAACATTAATACTAGGTGGCATGAAAAAGAAAAAAACTAGCTATGCATCCACAGACTTTCATTATTTATGTCTTACTTTGGAAAATCAAGAATCCATTAATGATCCAACATCTTATGGTGATGCTAAAGAAGATGAGATTACTTTGGAAGAAAGGTATGAGTTACTTTGTAATGAGCTTATTTCCTTTCAAAATTTCTGTTTAAAAATGAAAGAGATTTTGTATGATAAGGAAATAAAAATTGCAACTCTTAATTATAATTATTTATATGTTAAGAAAGAAAACTCAAATCTAATGAATGAGGTTCAAAAGTTAACAAGTGATGTTGAGCAAACTAAAAAGAAATTTTTAGATGAAAATCTCAACTTTGAAAGATACACTCAAGAGAGAGGTTAAGATTAAAGATATCTATACCTCAAAGAATCATCATCAGGTCTTGCAAATTTAAACAAATATTCTCCCAGGTTTGATAATTTAGCTAAATTTAAAAACATAATTTGTTTCTATAATGGGAAAATTTGACATGTTTAGGCTTGTCATTATTTATGGTTAAAACACTACACTTGGTCTTTTCCAAAAGAGTCTAGAAAAGGTGTTTTGTAGGAAAAGTAAGTTTGGAGGTAAAACTAGAAGAGTTCTAAATAAGGAATGATTGCACAAGTTGCACTCTCTGTTGTTAAAAAAAGCACATGATACATTGACAATGGTTTTTCAGGACATATGGTAGAAGAGAAATCTCAATTTGTACAATTTTCAGAATAGAGCTAAAATTGCCACCTTTGGATATGACCTAGAATCTCAAATTAAACGTATTGGTACCATTGGAGGTAAAGGTAATGGTCAACCTACTATTAATCAAGTATTTTTTGTTGAAAGAATAAAACATAATTTTCTTAGTATTAGTTAACTTTGTGATTCAAATTTTGATGTCACCTTTTCAAAAGATACTTGTAAAGTTAAAGAATTGCTATCTAAAAAAGTTATTATAGAGGGAAATAGAAAGGAAAATGTTTATACTACTATTTTTGGAGATAACCTTTACCTTGAATCTAAGTTCTTGATTAGTAGTACAAATGACTTTTTTATGTGGCATAGGAAACTAGGTCACATAAACAAAGACATTCTTCAAACTCTTATCTCAAAAGAAATGGTTAGAGGGTTATCCAAAATCAAGAATTTCTCTTTGAATACTTATGAATCTTGTTAGAAAGAAAAGCAAACAAGGGTAAGGTTTGGTAAGAAAAATTACATCTCTACCTCTCATCCTTTAGATTTACTTCACATGGATTTGGTTGGTCCTTTTCATACTCTTATTTTAGGAAAGAAAAGGTATTTTCTAACTATTTTTTTGGATGATTTCTCATGAAATACTTGGGTTTCTTTCTTATATCACAAGGATGAAGTTTTTGATCATTTTATGAGAATTTGTAATCAGATACAAAATGAAAAAGGTTATGGTATTAAGATCATCAAAAGTGATAGCGGTGGAGAATTCAAGAATGCTAAATCTGAACAATACTATCAAATGAATGGCATTCAACATAAATTTTTGGCCTGTAAGACTTAATAGAATGGTATTGTGGAAAGGAAGAATAGGATCTTATATGAAATGGGAAGAACGATCTTGAATGACAAAAATCTTCCTTATCACTTTTGGGTTGAAGCGATCAATATTGCTTACTATGTCTCCAATAGATTTATGGTAAGAAGATTCACTACAAAAACTCCATATAACTTATGGACTAGTAGAAAGCTATATATTTGTTATTTTCATGTTTTTAGCTCAAAATTTTATATTCATAATGATAAAGATGCTTTAAGAAAATTTTATCCCAAACTAATGAGGGAATTTTACTAGGATATTCAACTATTATTAGGGCTTACAAATTTTTCAATAAAAGAGCTAATACTATGGAGAAAACTATAAATGTTAAAATAGATTATATTAATGGTTCTATTGCATAATCTAATGGTGAAGAAGTTTTTATCCAAAAGATATCTAGCCATTTCCAAGTATAAAATGATAAAGATTCTAAAATAGAAAGTGAGCATGAGGTTACTTCTCTAAATCAACCCAAAAGGCCTAGACTCCATAGATCATATTCTCTCAATGATGTTACTAGAAAAGTAAAAGAAAGAATTTAAGCTAGGATCAAAATAAAAGAGATATGTGCTTATGTTGCCTATATTTCACCACTTGAACCAAAAAATTTAAAGAGTTAGGATTAGAGGAAGGATTAATTTCAACAATGCAAGAGGAATTGAATCAATTTACTAGAAATGATGTATGGGAAGTAACTCCTAAATTTCATCACAAATAAATTATTAGAAAAAAATAAATTTTTAGAAATAAAATTGATGAAAATGGCAACATTGTTAAGAAGAAAGTCAAGTTAGTTGCTAAAGGATACAATTAGTAAGAGGGAATTGATTTTTATGAAACTTTTACTCTTGTGGATAGACTTGAATCCATTTGACTTTTCTTAGCCCATGCAAGTATTAAAAACATCAAGTTTTATTAAATGGATGTGAAGAGTTCCATTTTGAATGGAACTATTTAAGAGGAATTTTATGTTGAGCAACCTAAAAGATTTGTCAATCCAATTCATCTAGATTATGTTTTCAAACTAAAGAAGGCTCTCTACGAGCTTAAACAAGCTCCTAGAGCTGGGTATGATAGACTTTCACATTATCTCATATCTAATGATTTTGAAAGAGGTAGGGTAGTTGTTACCTAATTTCTTAAACATGAAGGTAAATATTTACTTATTATATAAATTCATGTTGATGATATTATATTTTGAGCTACTAATGAGATTTTATACAAAAAATTCTTAGATCTTATGCAAATAGAGTTTGAAATGGGCATGATGGGAGAACTTAATAACTTTCTTGGCTTTAAAATTAATCAAATGAAAGGTGGAACCTTCATTTGTCAAACTAAGACCATCAAAGATCTTTTATATAGACTCAAATTGGTCGATGTGAAGGCAAAAACTATACTTATGGCTACAAACCTCAATCTTACTAAAGATGAACAAGAAAAGTTTATTGATCTTAAAAATTATAGAGGTATGATTGTTAGTTTACTTTACTTAAAGCCTAATAGACCTGATAGACCCTTAAGTGTTGGAATTTTTGCTAGGTATGAAGCTAATCCCAAGAATCATATTTAAAAGCTACTAAATGAATTTTTCATTATTTAAAAGGTTCTATTGACTGGGAACTTTGGTATTCAAAGGATTGCTTACTTGATCTTGCAAAGTATTATGATGCAAATTGGGAATTTTGTAAAATGATTGTTGGAGCACAAGTGGAAATTGCTTCTTTCTAAAAAAAAAAAAGTCTCGCATCTTAGGTAATAAAGTAGCAAACATCTATGACACTTTCTATGATAGAAGTAGAATACATTTTCGTTGAAAGCTATTGTGCACAAATTTTATAAATGAAGGAAACTCTCTATGATTTAGGAATCTAATTAAATTGCACACCTATCTTCAATGATAATAGCAGTGAAATTAACATGAAAAAGAATCTTATTCAACATTCACATACAAAAAACATTGAAATTTAACATCATTTCATATGAGAATCACTTAGCTTGGACATATAAATTTTGAATACATTCGAACAAATAGTCAACATGTTGATGGCTTCACCAAGCCTCTTGATGAGTGATAACTAACTTCTTTGTGAAAAGACATGGGAATTGGACCTTGTCCTATGAGGTAGGTAATTTTTTTTATTTCTTTTAAAGTAAAACTAAAAATACAAAAATACATACATAAAAATAAATACAAAAATAAGAATTATAGCATATTTTTAGGGGGAATTTTCCTAGGGAGACTTATTTTTTGCTAATGTCCCACAAGGGGAGGTCTATTTTTCTTTTATGTGCTTTTATGCTAATCCATTTTCTAAGGTTTTGGAAAACCTTAGAAAATGGAGAATGTGGAAAATGTTCTTATGGTCTTGTAGGACTTTGGAAAGACAAAATCATGATGATGATAAGATGAAGAAATCATGTTTGAAACAATAGCTTCATGATGTCAAGACAATGAGTTAGATGAGACCAAGATGAGAGCTATGTTGAGATGACAAGAAGTCTCAACCATGATGAAAGATTTTAAGGATGCATAAAGATGTCCCAAAGATGAAGACTCACTTTCAAGTTAGATGTCCTACAAAATCAATAGATGTCCCAATTACTAATAAGATGTCTCAACTGGGATGTTCCAAGCAAGATGTCCAAATTTTAAATGAAATGTCCCACTTGTAAGTGGCTAGTGTTCATAGAGATGCTCCAAGCTCGAATGGGACATTTCAACTAGCCATTTCCTAGCCAATTTACAAATTTTGAAGACTACTTGGAAATAGAAAGGCTATAAAATAGAATTGAATCCTTTCAAATAATACAAGCATTGTTCACTAGATATTCAATCATTGTTTACATCAAGTGAATTATTTTTGTAAGAACTTCAAGGTGGGGAATTTGTAAAGTGTATTTACACTATCTACTTGATTCTTTTCTCTCTTTGTATCCTTGTGAGGTTGATGTGCTTCTTGTAGGAAGACATCATGTGAGCTTCTTAGGACCTTATGGGGTTGAGTGTGTTTCCAGTGAGAAAAAAATCTATGTAGAGCTAACATCATTATAAAGATTGTGATGACCTATAAATCACATTTTTCAAGGAACAAAGTTTAGAGGTATGCAAGGATTCTACCCTTTGAGTATGGAAGTACCCAAGTTGGAAAACCATGTAAATTTCTATGTAGGTTTAGTTATCTTGGTTGTTCAAATTGGGGAACTTATTCAACCCCCTTCTATGTTCTTGGTCCTTACTAAGATCTATCATCTAGTAATGAGCCACATGTAAGAAACATCGTAGATAATAATCTAGAGGACTAGAAAATTTTAGCAACACCAATGAGTTATCATTGGTTGGCTGCGTTGATGAGGTCTCATTAATGCAATAGACCACATTGATGAGCCTCATCCATGAGTCCCTGTTGACACATTTTGATCTATGTCAATGATGCCTCATTGATGTAGTGTCTATCCATCACCTATAAATACATGCCTACCCGTCGCATTTATGGGGAGTCCATTTTTCAATTGTAACAAAGCTCTTGCATTTTTTCCATTTGAAAGTTAGAATCTTTTCCTTGAGTGCCTACAGCAGGAGTCATTGAGTGTACGAATCTTTATTTGAGCATTATTGTACCTAAGCACGACAGTGTATGTGGCAATAAAGACAAGCTTTCTGATAAACCTTGTAGCACTTTGGATAGATTAGCTCTTTTTATTTATGCATTCAATGTTTTCAATTATATGTTAATTATTCTCAATTATTTTCTAGAAATTGAGTTAATGAGATTATTAAGCTAGCTAGATTAAATACATAAGTATGATTGCTTCGAGCGTAACATGTATTCACTTGGTAATCCCAAAAATGTTATTGCTTGATATGCCCAGTAGCATAACGTTTGGTCACCCAGCAGTGGATACGGGGGTTCAAGACATGTATGGAAAGTGGGAACAGAAAATTATGTTAGGATTAGCATAATAGTATTTAGTTAATTAATTTAGATTACTTAATCCAATTCCTTTTATCTACATTTCAAGCACCCAAACATAAAATACAATATGATAAAAATTGGATGCCTCAGTTATACTTAACCATATCAACATGCATCACATGTAATTGGGAGGATAACGATTGCCCTTAAGACACGATACACTTCCTAAAAGGCTAGTGCATTGGAAATGATAAAGTCCACAAAATTTGACTAAGTTGCATGTGAACACTTCGTCATTCATATGGTTGGGTATAGGGGTACCTCGCCACTCATCATTGGCACCATTACCGAGGACTTTGTTTGTGGAACGTGTGCTATTTAGGACTAAGTGAATACCATTAATATCATTGTACGAACCTAAAGGTCCATATCATTACCACTATACATAGATTACAAAAGCACATTGACAATTTCATTTCATTTTACAAAATTTCTTCTTCTTCTCATAAGCATGATGATACTAAACCACCAGTCCCACAAGAATACAAGGTGGTATACACTCATCCAAATGAGTTTGTACCAAATTTCACCTTCATCATACATCAAGATGAACAAATGCGATGGCGTGATATGGAGGGAAATGTTGTTTTTCACCCCCCGTGCCTTGATAGATTTTTTCCTGGAATGCTAATTAAAATCCTTAATAAGTTGGGCATAATAGATCTTCATGAAGAATACGTTGTGGATGGATATGACACTCAGAACTATCATCCCATTGAAATATAATGTAAGCAAGATAAACATCAAGAGAGACTCCATGAAGCCATAAAGGGAAAATATTTCACTAACCCCTTGTTCCTACTAGATCAAGAAGACAATGAGGACCGTCCCTTGGAAGGTTCTTAACATGAAGATTCTCCACCCCCTACTAATGATGGTGAGGGTGTGAAATTGAACCTATGATCTACTATTCATAGACCGGGTTCAAAAAGGAATGATATCCAAGGTAGGGACTCAGGCAAACATCGAAATAACAAGGGATCTAACGATGGATATTGTAAAAACTGTAAGAGTGATGGAAGACACCACAGTGGTGGTGATAGTACACCTTCCTCTTTATCCTCTTCATTTGATTCCAAACATTCCTCTTCATCTGATGGTTCTCATAGAAGCCACCATCAAAACAACCATGATGAAGGTGATCAACAAAATCATAATGACCATGAAGGCTACTAAAACTGAAGGGGTGGCCGAAACCATCATTGGCATGATCGATGCAACAATGATGATGAACCTTTACTAGCAACTCGAAGTATGCTTAACATTGTAGAGGCAGTAAGAATTCTAGCTAGGCATATGAAGGATAGTTGAATCAAGCACCTAGACATGAACAATATTCTAAGATTTGAGTGGGGATACAACTTTGATCCATAGACATATTTTCAAGCTTTTCAAGATGCTTGTATCTTACAAAATATCAAGAATGAGTGGTAGAAACTCAAGGTTTTCCCAAGAACACTTATTAAAAAAAGCCAAAAGCTAGTACTAGTCCTTAGAATCGGAATCTATCCAAAGATGGAGTACCATGTTAGAACTATTCAATGAAAAATATCAAACATACTCTAGAGTGTTGAATCTGAGAAGGAAAATGCAAGGCTACAAACAAGGAACACATGAACCCTTGGATGCTGCCATGGGTCAATATCATTCACTCCTACACAAATGTCTTACCCATGATTGCTTGCAGAGGGAAAAACTTTGCCACATCATAGGTGGGCTCAGGGCAGAAACAAGAAGAACCCTTGAGATGTATGCCTAAGGGAGATTGTCTAAAATGAGAGCTCATTAGATATAAAGGCTAACTGAGTAGGTAATGAAAGAAGAAGATGAGCTATAAAAAAGGGAGAGTGCTGAAGAGTATGATATGGATCCATCCATTAGAAAATGAGAAGTCCAATTTTGCATCGAGGAGGACTCACCACTTGATAACGTGGTGAACAGAAAAACCTTGCCTATCCAAAAATCTATTTCTAACATTTTAGCCAAGGTTGAAAAGTTATGGGACTCTTTGGATGAAAAGTTTCAAGCTACTTTGAAAATTGCTGAAGAATCCAAAGAGCAAAATAGTGATCGTAATCCTAGATGGAAAAAAGAAGCTGAATGTGCCTACCAAAGAGGTAAGGGCAAAGCTGCTACAATAGAGGAAGTTGTGAAGTTTGACTCTAATGATAAAACCAAATGTGACATCTATCAATATGAACATCCAAATGGATGTTTCCTTGTGGTGTCACACTTACAAGAGTCTGGAGTGTATCCATTGAACCCCCGCCTAGCACATAGGCAAGCTCCAATACAATTGTCTTATCCTCAAGGTAGTTTAGGATAGTTCCACTAGCAACAACAAGCTTACTACCCAAGTGGAACTCCTTCACAACCTTATGAATAGTACCAAGAGTGGTACTAAGCACAATTATGGAGAATGCCACCACCAAGGTAGTAGTACCCTTATAGGCAACCAGATCCATACAGGTACTATGTTCAACAACCCATCTCCGCTAGAAGTTCAACAAGTCATTCATCATTCTAGCATCACTATTACCCTCTAGAGTACCACTGAACACATTCATCATCTACTTGAGGGGAAAACCCATATTAGTATCCTTATCATCCTCCACATCCTTCTACACCTACACCTCCACCTTTAATTTAGTTACCTCTTGCTCCATCCATGTCGAGTGAAATTCCTCCATAGTTGTAGCAATGAAATGCTACAAGGGCTGTACACTCACAACCAATTTTTCAACCAAGTGGTCTGGATAATCGATCAAGGAAACAACCTTTACTTCAGCCCAGTAGTCCTCTCCAGCCCTCACAATCTACTCTAGCTAATTTCCCTGCATCTTCAGTACCCTCATCTTCTACATCAAATACCTTCAAGCACCCTTCAAACCAAGTGTTTCCTAAGATCCACACTATAATGCTAAATCATGTTGTTTCTAACTAGATCAAGGCTAGCAACCTTCCTACAAAAATATCTAATCTAGGAATTTCATTCATCTTTCTACAAATTGTTGGATAAGAGCCATGCAAGGCTCTTCTTAACTCTAGTTCTAAAGTTAACCTCATCTCCCATGATATGTACAAAGCTTAGAACTGACCACCTCTTAAGAAGAGAAACATCCATTTAGAATTAGCAAATCAATTGATTACAATCCCTTTGGGATTAGTAGAGGACATTGTGACCATAGTTTGTGGGTGGTCCTATTCTACTAATGTTTTGGTAATCAAGGTGGAAAACTGTAATAGTGACTTCCCCATCATCATGGAAAGGGCTTGGTTAAGCACAGTCAATGCACAAATGGGTATAAGGGATCTATCTCTTAAAATATCTAAGGATAATGAATTAGAAAAATTTGAAAAGAAGCATATTCCATGCATCACATACCTCAACAATGAGTGCAATTGTGTGTAAAAGATTTGGTCCATCAAAAGCACATACATTAAGGCATGCAATCAGTGAGTGCAAGAAGTTAATATTCAATGATGTCTATACATAGTAGCCACAAAGTAGGAGGGGACTCAATGACTAATAGCTGATTCAGATAGCAACACAATATGATGGAGCCAACTAAGAGCTTAACTTGTGGGGAGATGATGATAATGAAACAAGTCCATTCCCAACTCTCTAATGAAGATGATGATAATTGTTGGGGAGAGTTTGAGATCCTTGATCACTTCAAGTAGGAGCCCTTAGAACTCAAAACTTTACCAGTCAGAATGGTGTATGCATTTTTAAAGAATGGTAATATAGTCATCATTAATGCCAAACTTGCTCTTGAACAAAAAGAAAAGTTATTGGAAGTGATGAATAAATGGTTAACAACCTTCATTTGGTTATATCTAGAACTAACAGGAATCAATCCAAGGATATGGCAATAACACATTCACACTAACCCAGCCATGAAGCCTAGAAGGTAGTCGCAAAGGTAGCTAAATCCAAAATTGAAGTAGATCATTAAGGAGGAAATAGAGCAACTCCTCAAGGCATGGTTTATCTATCCAATCATAGATAGTAAGTGGATTAGCCCACTCGTAATTGTACCAAAGAAGGATGGTAAATGGCAATTTGCATTGACTTTAGGTTGTTAAACATGGAAACATTTAAGGATCACTTTCCTTTGCCATTTATGGATCAAGTATTAGACACCATATCTAGGAATTATTATTATAGTTTTTTGGATAGTTATAGTGGCTATAACCAAATCCAAATTACACTAGAAGGCCAAGCCAAGACAACATTCATGAGTCCTTGGGGGACTTTTGCATACTATAAGATGCTATTTTTTCTATGTAATGCCTCTACAACATTTCAACACTTTATCCTTAGTATTTTTCAACAAAAAATTGATAGTGGTGTTGAAGTTTTCATGGATGACTTATCAACCTATGAAGCTACATTTGAGCAAGCCTTAGACCGACTTGAGCAAGTACTAAAGAGATGTGTTGAGACAAACCTACAGCTTAACTAGCAAAAAGGCCATCTCATGATCCAATAAGGCATCATGATAGGGCACTAAATTTCACAAAAAGGAATTAAGGTAGACCCAAAAAAGATAAGGGTCATCCAAGGAATAACACATTAACTAGAGACCGTCAAAGATGTTAGGTCATTCCTTGGACACATTGGTTACTATCAGTGCTTTATTGAGAAGTTCTCTAGGATTGCTAAATCATTGGTAGAACTTAGAAAGAAATATTCACCTTTCATATGGACCAAGGAATGTGAAAATGCATTGCGAAAATTAAAAGAAAAACTCATAGAAACACCAATCCTATAAGCACCCAATTGGTCCAAACCATTCCATATCATGATAGATGCATCTAACTATGCTTGGGGAGCTGTGCTCACATAGATGGATGATAAGAAATTTCTATATTATATCCACTACGCAAGTCGAAGAATTGTGGGGGCACAGTTAAATTACACCACCACTAAAAAGGAATTAATGGTAGTGGTGTATGCACTAGAAAAGTTTAAACATTATGTGCTAGGTTACAAAGTATTTATACATATGGACCACAGTGCCATTCGATTCCTTATGAATAAGCTGACGGTAAGCCCTCCTGCTATACAATGGATTGTGATCTTGTAAGAATTCAATATTACTATGGTAGATTGAAAAAGGATTGAGAATGTGGTTACTAACCATCTTTCTAGCTTAAGATGGGATAACAAAGAGGAGAAAAGCCCACTCTCTGATCAATTTCCAAACAAACTCCTCTTTACTGAAGTAATAAATGAACAAATGCCTAAAAAAGAAATATGGTATAATGACATCCTCACATATCTTCCTACTCAAGAGATGCCACAAGACTTGGATTTTAGGAAAAAGTAACAATTTCTTCAGTAGGTCAAATAATTCATGGAAATTAGCATACACCTTTACAAGGTATGTGCTGATGGCCTGATCAGTTGGTGTGTCCCTGACAAAGATCAACTACATGTTCTCCAAGATGCTCATGAAGGACCTTGTGAAGGCCACTATGCAGGGAGATGCATGACCATAAAAATCCTAATGGCAAGGTACTATTGGCCCATAATCTTTAGGGATGCCCACTAGTTTGTCAAGTCTTGTGAACATTGTCAACATTATAGGGGGATGACAGCTTGTATGGAAGGTTGTCAATAGTGGATTCAACCACTAGAACCTTTTGAAATATTGGGCATTGACTTCATGGGTCCCATTGCACCCATATCTAATGGGAAAACATATATTATAGTAGTAGTTGACTATTGCACAAAATGAGCTAAAGTTGCAACCATTACAGACTACAGATCATTCACTGCTGCTAGATTTATACAACAACATATCATCAATAGGTTTGGCATGCCACATTCACTAATTTCTGATAATGGAACACATTTCATAGGTTCCAAATTTAGAAAATTAATGCAACACTTGGGGGTAGAACATAAATTAACAACACCTTACCACCCCTAAGCCAATGGTCAAGTAGAGGTAACCAATTGGGAGATTACTAAAATATTAACATGAACCATTAGCAAATATAGGAAGGATTGGAGTACAAAACCTAATAATGCTCTCTGGGCTTATTGATCAACTTGGAAACTTCCTATTTGATATTCTCCCTATGATTTAGTGTACAGAAAACTTCCAACACTTCCAATTTAATCTGAGCTTCGTGCACTCTCAATGACTTGTGATCTAAAGCTAAGTTTAGCACAAAAGGAGAGATTGGTCAATCTAAACATGCTAGAAAAAAATTACTTAGTGGCCCTCTCTTTGAATGAGGTGAACAACGCATTCAACAAGCAATGTCATGACCTTAGAATTAGGAAAGTAAGGTTTCAACCTAGAGATAAGGTCCTCTACTAAAACCCAACACATATACCTCAAAAGGAAAAATTTCAAACATTATGGAAATGACCTTATATAATTGATTAAGACTTTTCCTCTGGGGCCATGATAATTTACAAACCGAACAATCCAAATAAAAAGAAATTGGTAAATATCTAATAAGTCAAGCCTTTCCTAGAACCAATTTTGGCTAGTGTAAATATTGCCTCACCTGATGGACATCCACGTTCTATTTTTTGGATCTCCTCCTTCCAACTTAGTCATGGTGGAGATGGTCATCCATGCTAACCATTACCATGGCCTCTCAGTTTTTCTACTCTTTTTTTTTCACCTTTTTGATTTTAAAAATTTTTCTAATTTTATACCATTTTTAGTACATTTAAATTTTCTTGATTATTTTACACTTTCTTATATATTTTAGTTTATTTTATCTCTTATGTTTCTTTTGATTGTGTGATATTTTCTCATTTTTGCAAATAAATTTGCTTTATTGTCACATGACACAATACTATTGTTGTTGTTTACTAATGATGGTTTGTGCATAATATGTGATTTTTGATGTCTAGTTTCTATTTTTGAATCCTGATGTCTGATGACTTTAACATGGTTTATTTTTCATGGGACAGGATGTGAGTCCATGTCATCCACCCATTTGATGAACTCTATGGTTTTCCTTGCTCTAGGAATTTGAGGTTCCTTTTTCATTAAAGAAACTTTTAATCAATTGGTAACCTTGGTAGTTCTGGAATCAGGAAGGATCCAAAGGTTTGTAAAGGGTATGACTTCAAGGGGACTTAATACTCTTTGTACTCTTCTTCTTATTTGAGTGCTTGAGTGTTTTTTGTAAACTTGTTACCATTATGTACCATCCAATGATAGGAAGCCAAATAACATCATTGCATGGTGTGGTTTCCATCATTCAAAAAAAAATGGGAATTCAAAGCACACCCAATCAACATGAATAAAGTCCTCGCATGGTGTGGTTCCCATTTTTAAAAGAACCATAAAAGAATGGGAATTCAAAGCACACCCCTTGGACAAATAAAAGGACCACAAGCACTGGTTATGGGACTTGAAAGACATACATCTATGCTTGAAGGTCCTCTCTAACTAAGGCCCTCTCTCTCTCACTTCCTACCTCTCTCTCCTCTTGTGGAATAGTGGTTTCCTTGTGGGGGTACTCTTGTGTCTCGAGTGAATGGATCATTCTTAGAGTGGTGATGTGAAGTCACTGAAAGTGGATGATTTTGGTTTGGATTGAGGATGGAACTTCTTAGGTCATTTTAATCACAAATCCATAAAGAGACTTCTTATGACCTCAATTTGGAACTCCATTCCACCTTCTCTATCATTCATCCATGCTACCATAACTCACCTCACTGTCAGGTTCTATGTTATGCTCTATGTCTTAGTCTGATGTATTGGGATTCTTGATTGGATTCTTTTGGGTTGGTCCTTAACTTGTCATGATCATTAAATCGACTATGGGACACATGGACTCCTTAGTTGAGGTTATGCAAGGGCAAAATGGGCATGCACCTACTTTGGGGAGGATCCACTCGCATAACTTTTACCTTGATTATTTAAGGTTCCTTACCTTTGACATCATTACAATCTTATATTTTGTATTTTCCATTGTGTAAATCGCTTAGTACTCCTTAATCTTTCATTGCATTTATCCATTAAATCAATTTTTCTTCATTTTTTTAAATTTATGAACCTTAATGCCCTCTTCTCATGATTTCATACTATTCTTAGTCTTTTAAGCTTTCATTTGATCCCAATTTCATCGAAAAATTCCTTGTATTTTGAAAGTTTGACCAAAGTCAATGGTGGTCAATAGCTACATTGTTGAGGCCTCATTGACATGGCCCCATCATCAAGGCCTCATCAATGCAATACAAGAATACTATATATACCACTCGACACTGGAATGTTTTTTCATTTTCTCATAACACAAGGGGAATTTTTGCAATTTTTCAAAGCCCATAACTTTCAAACTGTTTGTCAAAATCATTCCGTTTTTCAATCTTGCACTTACCGAAGGTAAGATCTTTATCTTGGGGGCCAGAAACCTTAAGGTTTTCAATGCAATTTTCAAAAAAAATTTCTAACTCCCCTAAGGGTTAGTAATTTTAATCATACATAAACATCAACTTTTTCCAAGTTAACCCTTCCAACAACCTCTAGGATGATTTATCAATGATAAGGTGTAAATAGAAAAAAAATTAAGTTGATTAAATCTACCATAATCATAACTTAGCCAAGTGTAACAACCCTCAAGAGTTAAGGTATCCCAATTATTTTAAGATTACACAATGATTGCTAATCCATGGTTGTATTGTGATTATAGATGACACCTAAACAAAAGTGCCGCAAGAAGGAGAACCCTTGCAACCACAAGAGAAACGACCCAAAGTTGGAAGGGTCCAGTAAGAACAAGGCTAAGAACAATAAGAGGTGACCCATGCAATAGGACCTCTTCATGAGGAACTAGAAGTGGAATCTATTTGACAGATTATAGAAGAAGAAGTGCTTACTGAACAATCTCAACGAGGAGAAGCACCTAGACCTATGCCTAGGCTTGAGGTCACTTTGACTCAAGCCTACCTAGACATCATCAAGTCCTAAGAGCTTCAAAGATCAGTTCTTTAAGAAATAAACTTCAAACCATTTTTGAAGAAAGCACCAAAGGATATCAGAAACAATTACAAACCTCTCCCATGTAGCCAATCATCACAACCAATGGGGAATGGTCCATGGGAGAGATTTATCTCTTCTGGAACAATCAAAGGCAAGGATTTATTGTAAAGATCAAGGACATATAAGTGTCATATTTGGCAAAGGCCATCACATAGGCACTGGGGTTGCTTGATATCAGAACATAGCTAGTGGAAATATCAACAAAAGGTGACCCTTAGGTAAAAAGGGAGTGGACCCAACAATGTTACAAGGTGGACTGTAAAGAATATGGTGTGCTCACATCGGTGGATAGAATTTATTTCAAGATTTCAGCCTATCACCTCAATATAATGGCAAGGCCAAGTAAGGTGATTGCCTTCTCCACTCATACATGCACTGCTCTAAGTGGGAAATTTCTTGTTAACCTTCCACAACTAATTTAGTTGAAGATTGAGAAGTATTTTAAGGAGAACGAATGTGGAAGGAGGACCCTACCCTTTCCATGCCTGATAAGAAAACTTTGTAAGAGGGTAGGTATTGTTCACTATTTCAAAAACACTCTCAAGCATACTGCCTTGGCCTCATGGGTAGAAATTATGAAGGACAAAATGCCAACAGCCATCTAAGAAGAGGAGAGCTACCGCCACCACCACCCACTCAGGAGATAACATCGAAGGCCTATGTAGTCTGTGAGCATCTGCAACAAATCCAAGAATAGCGCTTGAGTGAACAAGAGTAGCAAGTAGGAAGTGGGGTGTATCCATCTATGTATCGGCCAACAATGAGTCACCTTAATGAGGTGGCTCGAATAGTTAGCTAAATGGAGAGGGGTTGTTTCATTTTCTCTACCCAAAGAATGCAGCTACTTTGAGGTCGGATCCTAATTCTTGGGAGGTAATGGTGTCACTAGTGACACATCATTTATTCCCAGAAATCTCTGGGAATACTACCATTTTCTCGATGAGGTTGGAGGAAGGTGAAGAGGCAACTATCTTGGTGATGTAGCACCAAGGGTAAGAAACAACAACAGAAGTGGTAGCTAACCATGTAGCTAAAGCATTAAATGCATCAGTAATGTTTGTTCTAGATGTATCTACACTCCAAGATGTGCAGACATCCACAAGCATGGTCAGGGTAAAATTAAGTGTAGCCTAGCATGAACAACTGTTGGAACAACTAGTGGGAATCAAGCAACTGAATCTTGATATATTTGATCTTACAGAGAACATCACTACAACCTAATTGGAGCTATTGAATGCAAGGGAAAATGCATCATTTTATAAGGGAAACTAGAAATGGCCTAAGAGCAAAACCAATGCTTTGCAATGGAGGTTTCTAAACTTTGTGCCTAACTTGCAAAGCAAACAATCCTCAGCCTGACAGAATGACTTCAAAAGGCTGAGGAGGAAGCAGTAATGACCATCTTCAAATAATCCATGGTAGAAGTTGAAACACATTCAATTAAAAATGACTTAAATCAGATGCACTAAGAAAATGAGACACTAACTACACAAAATCATTACCTATGAGATGTTGATGCTCAAAGAGATCCAATGTAAAAATTCATTTATCAACAGTAGGAGTAGCTTGCAAAAGTTAACACTGAATTGAAAATTGATCATAGAGAATTGAAATCTATCAATGGAAGAGGTGTGCACCTTGCAACAAACATCTACCATCAAAATTGTTTCCTAGAAGAACAAAGCTCTCGAGTTTGAAAGGATGAAAAATCACTACAAGGACCATGTTGTCTTGTAAAAAGAAATTAATGAAAAGGAAATCTAGATAGAAAAGGCTAAAGTTAATGAATCCCTCCAAAAAATCCAACAAGGAAGAGAGATCTAATAGCCCATCCTTGATGGGATTAATGGCTACAATAAAATAAAGATCTACTTAAAGGAGGTGCAAATCAAAGAAATGACAGAATATATGGAGTTGGCCAATCTTCGTTATGCAAACCTAGTAATGTTGATAGCTAGATGACCATGGTCAAAATTAGAGAAGCAGGTGGCTAGCTCATATTTGCTATGTGAGATAGAGTTCAAACACCACAAAGACCCCAAGAAAAATCTTAAGACTGCTAACACTGAACTTGAAGTCCTTAAAGGACAATTCACAGATCAACGATCCATCTTCAAGGACCTAGCCAGATGGATGAATGACTACCAGGAGCTGAAGAATATAGTGCAAGTGTTCAACATTGAACACAAATAGTTCACTACCTAGTTTATCAACATCAAGGGGCTATTTTCAATGATCCTGTGTCCTTGGGAGGTGCCCATTCCAACCCACATTGGGGAAGCTACGTGGATGGTGATCCTAGAAGTAAGAAGGACAAAATGAAAGCATTGTTGGATGCTTTCCACCTCCCACCTAAATTTTCAGTAGTAGTAGGACAACCATAGCCTCAACCACCACCAATGCATGAAGCCAATGAAGGTCCCTCAGAGCCTCAAGAACCACCACCACTTGGGACCATTTGATCTTCTCCAACAAGCTTCACATCATCTAGGAATGTGTTGTCCAAATTTTTTATGAGTTATGTCATGGTGTTCAATTTAGTATTCTAAACATTACCATTTTTATTATGTTTTGATTCGTACATCTAGGCACTCCATTTTTTTTCAAGTCAGTTGAGTTTATTTTAATGAAAGAAAAGTTAATCAATAATCCCATACCTTCCCAATTTTTTAAAAGAACTCAAGGATGATTTTTCATTTAGTTGTGGGGGTATGATGAGTTATTGTTGGTTGGTCACATTGATGAGGCCTCATTGATGTAGCTAACTACGTTGACAAGGTCTAGTCCACAAGGCCCCGTCCATGCATTTTGACTTGCATTAATGATGCCTCATTGATGTGGTGTCTATCCATCACTTGTAAATATGTGCCTACCCACCACATTTATGGAGAGTCCATTTTTCAATTGTAGCAAAGCTATTGCATTTTTTCCATTTGAAAGTTAGAAATTTTTTCCCTGAGTGCCCACAGCAAGAGTCATTGAGTGTATAGATCTTTATTTAAGCATTTTTGTACCCGAGTACGATAGTGTGTGCAGTAATAAAGATGAGCTTTCTGATAAACCTTGCAGCACTTTGGATAGATTAGCTCTTTTTATTTATGCATTCAATTTTTTTAATTATTTGTTAATTATTCTCAATTATTTCACAATTATTTAGCATAACGTTTGGTCACCCAGCAGTGGATATGTGGGTTTAGGATGTGTACAAAAATTGGGAATGAATACATATGTTAGGATTAGCTTAATAGTAGTTAGTTAATTAATTTAAATTAGTTAATCCAATTCCTTTTACCTACATTTCGAGCACCTAAAACATAAAATACAAAATGATAAAAATCAGATGCCTCAATTACACTTAACCATACCAACGTGCATCACAAGTGTAATTGGGAGGACAAAAATTGATCTTAAGGCTAGATTCACTTCCTAAAGGGCTAGTGCACTAGAAATCATAAAGTCCACGAAATTAAACTAAGTCACGTGTAAATTCTTTGTGATTCATATGGTTGGGCGTAGGGGTACCTCGCTGCTCATCAAATGCTTAGATGCAACTTTTGATGAATCTAAATTTTTTAGAGATTAGTATTACATAGAATTTCAATGCAGCCTATAAGGGATTACTAGGCTACATAGATTTTTTGGAATGTTGTTATATTCCATGTTACCATTGCATCTAGTAATGGATCAAAATGTTAATTATGCCCCATGAAGACTAAGAATATACTACTAAGGATGTTTTAGAATATATAAGTATCACACTGAATATTCAAGTAGCCTTGATTCCTAATTTTACTAATGATTATGACATTTTAAAATCTACAAGTATCAGAGGAGTTGATGGAATAACAAGTGTAATAGAGTATGAGGATGTCTTAGACTGATTACTTCAATTTGAATGGATCATTCAAGATAATGTTGAGGTTTCTAAAAATTTCATGATGGTTGTGTCTAAATTAATCTTGGTTAAGAGAAGTTGCTCCCTGAGATCCAATAGCATGCAAGATCAAAATTTTAGTAATTATAGATGAGGTGCTCCAACTTTGTGATTAGTTATATGATTTAATTAGGTTCATGATACTAGAATTGCTTGAAAACTTTAGAATAAAGAAATTCTAATGCTTTATCATCAATCAATATCAATTGGTAATAGAATGGGAGAAGTCCATATAGAATGCATTTATCACTAATGATAAGGCTTATGCCTTATAAAAGAAAATCACACATGTTGGAAGAGGAGAATTAGGGGTTGCTAGTGTTTGAGACTAACAGAAGTAGTACATGAGAAGGAATATCTTGAAACTTAGTCAAATTAACTCTAAGAGAAATTTTTCAAGGAAAATGATAACACCAAAATATTAACAAGGAAAATTTGAACCTATAAATGGTAGAGTTCTATGTGTTGTAGCAAAGATTCAAAATTGAAATTAGAACCTAGAAAAATGAGAACATTAATTAGGATATGTTCAAAAATATAATATAGGGAACAAGCATGCATTCATAAGGAGATAAATAAAAGGAAAATGAGGGTAGCTGAGGCTCACATCAATTCTACTTTACAACAAACTACAAATTCTACTTGGAAAAGTATTCTCAATGAAATCTTAATAGTTCACTAGGAAAAGATCAAACCTAAGGACCTATGAATAGAAGAGTTGATATATTATATGGAACTTACCAATCTTCGCTATGCAAATCTTACTATGTTAACAGGTGATCATACATAAAATGAAGTGGAGAAATAAGCTATAGCAACATTTACATTATTTGATCATGTAAACAAGTTGCATGATGAGATAGAGAGGAAACTACAAGAAGCATAGGTAAAGCTACAAGTTATTTGATCACAACATATCAAGTAACATGATGTTGTAAAGGAATTAACAAAGAGATCAAAAAATACCAAGAGTTGAAAGAAAAATTAAGAATGTTTCATATTGAAAAAATATTATTTTATACCTACTTTGTGCAAATGAACAAGATGTTTCCTAATTTTCCATGATCTTGGAAAATTTGAACAACAACCAACTTAGTGAATCTAGCATGAACCATTGATGATTCATGAATAAATGTTGAAAATTATTAGGTCATAGTAAACCATTTTTGCATGGAACATAAAGCCACCAATCCATCATAGAAGCCACGACATCAGAAGAAGTTTCCACTACATGGAAAAACATGAACTTATCTTATTAGAGAAGATTTTAAAGATCTAAAATTTTGTAATCTTTCTAATGTGTTTCCAATATTTTTTTTATTTTGTAAACCATTCAATTAAATTATGTAATGCAAAACTCAAGTTAGTTAGTTAATTTATAGTGAATCAATTAATTAAGTCACCTTTACAATTTTATAACAAACTTTATCCCAATTTTGTTTACCTCAAGGATGAATTTTTAGTTAGTCATTGGAGTATGATGAAGTATTTATGCAAGGGCCATGACATAGAATTAATGAAATCATATTAATAATGTCATAGGTATGGTGTTATATGTTTTCATATGACATCATAGATACGATGTATCTGGGATTGGTATAGTTTATAAATATTGGTTACCTACCATATTAAATGCATATTTTAGTCATAGTTGTAGTCAAATTATTGTAGTTTCATTTTGTAACTTAGAATAGTCAACAAATTCTCATAGTATGATTTAAAATGATTTTTTCAAGTTGTTATTCAAGTGCTTTATACTTGAACACTTGGTATGAATATATAATAAAAACTAAGATTACTTCATGTCATCATATACTTTGACTCTACATAGAATTTACAATTAATGTAATTTACTTACATGTGTACATAGCTTAATGTTTACTTTATTTGATACTTATAATAATAATTTCTACTTTCCATCATACTTTAGAATATGACAAAATGAGTTTGATCACTTCAAATGTAACATATATTTGCTTGGTAACTTAGTAACATTAATGTTTGATTAGTCCAATGATACTATGTTTGGGAATCCCAATAGTGAATATATGAATTCAAGACATGTATGATAAATAGGAATGTATGTTTAGCACTTAGACTTAATTTCCATTATTAAATTATTATAGATTTAATTTCAACATTTTAATAATATCTTAATAATATTTCTATCATGGTTGAAACAACATCAAGATCATATCTCTCAATTACACTTAATCATATGAACTAAGGCTAACAAAAGTGTAATTTGGAATATTGTGATCTACAATCATGTTTAACTATCTAGATACTATGCTATTCTAGTCCACAAAATATGATTGGTAATGCATGAAGTTTTATGATTTGTATAGTTGGATATAGGTTCTATCTAACATCATACTTCCTATCTTTAGATTGGAGAGCATTACATTGGGTATAAAATCACTAATGAATGATTAGTCTTAGTAGGAAAATAAAAATCAAACTAAAATAATGTAGTGATAAGAAAGCAAAAGGAAAAATACTATGAGCCATGACTGAAAGAAAAGAAGAATGAAAATAGTAGAAGAGAAGAGTTTAATTATTTAATGCATAAATATATGTAAAAGGCTAAAAATTGAAATTGACTTTAAAGAAATAAAATGATGAATATGAAACTTTGAAAATACTCACAAAGATTCAAAAATACTAAAATATGCACATCCATACATAAAATCTATAATCCAAATACATATAACAAAAAATAAAGAATAATTTAAAACATATTTATGAAATGTCATAAGAATATTAAGACACAAAAGAATAATGCTAGAAAATGAATATTCATGAACTTTCAAAATCAATAGGACATGATAAAGAATCTAATTGCTCTATCTATTCCTAGTAACCTATTAATATGAGAGAGGATTAGTATACATTGAGTGAGAAAACTTGGCATCTCCTTTGGTTGAATCAAGGGCAAGTGTCATGGTGGCTAGGTGAAGGAATTCTTGCTTGAAAGACAAGCTAGTATGCATAAACAAACTAAACATCAAATGGCACACATCATACATTGATCAAAACATCACAAATATATAAATTAAACTAAACTGCCCACTCTATCCATCACCTCATAAACAAGGAGTCTCTTATGCATTGTACTTAGTTTTCAATGTATGAATGGTTATCATCTATACTTTTCTAAATTTTTAAATTAAATACCAAACTACCATGCATATGGATTTATTAATTAGTATTAAACCACACTACTAGTGTTAAAGGTGCCACCCAAGACTCACTAGTAGTGTTCTCAAGTCATTGCACAAAAGATCCAATCAACCATGGATCACCTTTTCATGTAGGATGGGGCTTATACCAAAATTAACATTGATGTATCCCAATTAAGGTTAATTACCAAAAATATCTAAGGACATATTAGCACCATATGATAGTCCAAATCCTTAAAGAATCCATTGAAAACTCACAAAACAACAAAGACTTAGAATCTCATGAAATGACCAAAATCCAATAGAATTGATGCTAAGATGAATGTAATGGCATTGTAACACTGGTTGAATGAGAAATACCCATGTCCTAAATAGTTAATAGAAAAAATTTTACAAAATTTGATGAGTCGTGGATGGGCCATGTTGATGAGGCCTTGTCGATTGGACTGTGTCGACTAAGCTCCATTGATGTAGGGTTTGTTCTTGCCTATAAATACATGCCAACCCACCATGTTTAGGCATCATCTTGTCATAGTTGTAGTGAATATCTTGTAGTTTTTACATTTGAGAGTTAGAATATTTTCTTGAGTTCTGCAATAAGAGTCAAAAAGTATATTGATCTTTATTCAAGCACTATTGTACTTGAACCACACTAGTGTGTATGGTAATAAAGATGAGCCTTTTGAACAAACCTTGCAACACTCATAATAGATTAATGGTTTATTTATGCATTATTATTTTCATTAAATATGTAATTAATTAAGATCAATTAGACTTTAATAAATTAGTTAATTAATTAAGCTAAATAGATTAAGCACATAAGTATGACCGCTTTGAGTGTAAACACATATTTGCTTGGTAATCCCAGCAGTGTTATTGATTGGTTTGCCTAGTAGCTTAGCACTTGGTAACCCAACAGTGGATATGTGGGTTCAAGATGTGTATAGAAAGTAGGACCAAATGCTTATGTTAGGACTAGTTAAAGATTAGTCAAGTAGTTAAATTAGATTAATTATTAAATCACTTCATCTCTCTCTTTAAGTACCAAGGAACATAAAACATAAAACAATAAAAATCATATGTCTTGATTACACTTAACTATACCTTTGTACATCACAAGTGTAATTAGGAAGACAACGAATGACTATTAGGACAAGGTTTACTTCCTAGAAGACTAGTGTATCGAAAGACATAAAGTTCATAGAATTCAACTAGGTTGCACATGAATGCTTTGTGATTCATATGGGTGGCTATAGGGTTACCTTTCCTCTCATCATTGGCATCATTGCTAGGGACTCTTTCTATTGAAATGTGCACTATCTAGGATTAGTGAACATCATTAGTACCATTAAATGAACCCTAAGGTCAACATTATTCTCACACATAATATAATTACATAAGCACACTGATATTTTATTGTATTGCAACATGTCTTCCTCTCATAGGTGTGACAAAGCTAAATTCTTGATCCCTCAAGAATGTAAGGTGGTATATACTCATCCATATGAGTATGTGCCTAACTTCACCTTCATCCTACATTAGGATGAAAAGTTGTGATGGTGTGACATGGAAGGCAATATTGTAATAGCTCCCAATTGATCTATGCCCATGATGCAACTTCAAGCTTTTAAGAATTCAAGATCTTCAAGAGGAGTACATTGTGCATGATTAAAACTACTAAGACTAACATCCAATTGAAACACAACATTGGAAAGATCAACACCAAGAGATGCACCATGAGTTAATGAAGGGAAAATGGTTCACCAATCCCTTATTCTTACTGAATCATGATGACAATGAGGACCCTCCCTCTTAGGGTTTTCAACATAAAAAATCTCTATCCTTTGTTACTAGTGATGAGAGTGTGGCCCTGAATCTGTGGTCCACTATGAATAATCTAGGTTTAGGTAAAGATGGTAATCAGGGCAGGGGCTCAGATAAGCATCAAGATAATAAGAAAATTGATGAACATGGCCATGAAAATTGAAGGGGAGTTGGTAGATATCATGATGGAGGCAGTCCTTCCCCCACCCTCCCTCTTCACCCTCTTCATCTACATATTCTTCTTCCTCTTCTTCTAATTTTGAGAAACACCACAAAAGGAACATCCATGATGGAGGTGAACAATGGAACAATATTGATCACTAGGCCTATAATGAATGAATGGGTAACAAAGGACATCATCAATGACAACACAATAATGATTATGATGAGCCTTTATTGGTAACTTAAAGCATGATGAATATTACAAAGGCTATAATAATTCTAACCAGGCATGTGAAAGATAGCTGGATTAAGTGCCTAGACATGAACAATATTTTAATATTCAAGGAGGGATATAACTTTGATCCATAAAACCCTCTACAATCCTTTCACAATGCCTATGCCCTACAAAACATAGAAAATGACTAAAATAAATTAAAGCTATTTCCTAAGATACTCATCAAAGAGGCAAAAAGCTGGTATTGGTCCTTGTAACTAGAATCTATTTGCAGATGGACTACCATGGTAGAACTATTTAATGATAAATACCAGACATACTCTAGAGTGTCTAATCTAAGAAGGAAAATCCAAGGCTAGAAACAGGGAGCACATTGGATGCCACCATGGGTAGATATTATTCTCTCTTACATCAATGCCTTGGCCATGATTATTCTTAGAGGAAACAGCTGCAACATCATAGATGGGCTCAAAGGAGAAACTAGAAGAACTCTTGGGGTTTATGCCCAAGGGAGACTATCTAAACTTAGAGCTAAACAAATCCAAAGGTTGATAGAACAAGTAGCAAAAGAAGAAGGTGAGTTTTGAAAAAGGAAAAGTGTAGAAGAATATAATAGGGACCCCTCCATCGGGAAAAGGGATGTCTAATTTTGTGAAGAGGAGGAGTTACCATTCAATGACGTGGTGAATAGGAAAACCTTACCCATCCAAAAATTTGTTTATGATATTTCGAAAAAGGTTGATAAACTATGCGACTCTTTGGATGAAAAATTCCAAACCACTATAAAGATTGCTATAGAATCCAAAGAGCAGAATAGTGATCATGACCGAAGGAGGTGGAAAGAAGCTAAACATGCCTACTAAAGAGGTAAGGGCAAAGTTGTTGTAGTAGATGAAGTTGTGGAGACAGATTCCAATGATGATGTTGGATGTAACATTTGACAATATGAAAATCATAAGGGATGTTTTCCTATGATGTCACACTTACAAGAGTCCGAGGTGTATGCACTAAATCCTCAACTAGCAAGGAGACAATCACCCAAACAATTGTCTTATCCTCAAGGTAATCCAAGGTAGTTCCACTAGTAATAAAAAGCTTACTATCCAAGTGGAGCTCCACCACAACCATACAAGCAATACCAATAGTGGCAACAACCATAGTCATGGGGGATGCCACTACTGAGATAAAAGTACCTTTATAGGTAAGCAAATCCATATAGGTACTATCTTTAGCAACCCGTTTCTCCATGTGGCTCTGCTAGCCATGCCTCATTCAACATCACTATTATCCTCTAGAGTACCATTAAGCTCATTCACCATCTACTTGAGGGGAAACCCCATATCCTTACCATTCTTTGCATCTTTTTGTACACATTCCTCCACCCACAACCCAATTACCCCCTACTTCATCTATGAAAGGTGAAATACCTCCATAGCCATAGCAAAAAAATGCTATGAGGGTTGTAAATTTACAATCGGCCTTCTAGACAAATGTTTTGGACCATAGATCTAAGAAATGACAATTTTTCTAACCCAAAAATCCTCAAAAGCTCTTACAACCTAATGTAGTTAGTCAGCATATATCTCCAATATTCTCAACCTCTACACCAAAGACATTCGAGGGTCCTTCAAACCAAATGCCACCTTAGATCCACACTATGATGTTAACCCATGATGTATTTTATTGGATCAAGGTTGATAACCTTCCCATGAAGAGATTTGACCTAAGAAGTCCTCTTATTTACTTACAAATCATTGGACATGAGCCATGCAAGGCACTTCTTAATTCCAATTCTAGTGTCAATCTCATCTTCCATGACATGTACAAGGCCTATAACCTACCACCTCCCAAGAAGAGTAATATCCATTTGGAATTAGCAAACCAATTAATCACTATCCCTTTGGAATTAGTGAAGGACATTATGACTACAGTTTGTAGGTGGCCTTATTCTGCTAATTTTTTTATGATCATAGTAGAAAATTGCAAAGGCAACTTTCCCATCATTATGGGACATGCATGATTAATCATTATTAATTCACAAATGGGCATTAAGAACCTCTTCTTGGAAATCTCCAAGGAGAATGAATTTGAGCACCTTGAGAACATGTTCCATGCATCATGTATAGCGATAATGGGTGTAATTGCATGTAGAAAATCTGGAACATTAAAATTACATTCATTAAAGCATGTAATCAATGTGTAGATGAAAATAATAGCCAAAGGTGTCTATATGTAGCATCCACAAAATAGGGAGGCACCCAGTGGTTGATAGCTGACTCTAATAGCAGCACACTATGCATGGAACACTTTGAGAGCTTGACATGTGCTTATGTCGAGGGCATGGATGAAATTAAGCAAGTTCATCACAACTCTTTGATGATGAAGTTGATGATATCTATTGGGGAGAGCTGGTAATTTATGATTATTTCAAGCTAGAGCCCCTAGAGTTAAAAACTCTACTAGTCGGCATGGAGTATGCATTTTTTAAAAATGACAAGCCAATTATAATGGATGCAAATATTTCTTCCAAAAAAAATATAAGCTATTGAAGGTGGTTAACAAATGGCCAATAGCCTTTGCTTGGTTATATCTTAAACTGATGGGAATTAATCCAAGGATATGCTAGCATTGTATCTTCACTGACTCAACCATGAAGCTAAGAAGGTAGCTGCAAAGGTGGTTGAACCCCAAGTTGAAGCAAATCATCAAGGAGGAAATAAAATAACTCCTTAAGGCAAGGTTCATCTATTCCATCATGGATAGTGAGTGGGTTAGCTTACTCATAATTATGCTAAAGAAAGATGGTAAGTGGTCAATTTGCATCGACTTTAGGCTATTGAATATGGCAACATTTAAAGATCATTTTTCATTATCATTTGTGGAACAAGTGTTGGACACTATATCTAGGCATTGTTATTATAGCTTCATGGATGGTTATAGTGGCTATAACCAAATCCAGATTGCACCAAAATATTAGGCCAAAACAACATTCACAAGTTCCTAAGAGACTTTTGCATATTGCAAGATGTCATTTAGTCTGTGTAATGTCCCTGAAACATTTCAATGCTTGGTCCTTAGTATTTTTCAATATAAAATTGGTAGTAGGTTAGAATTTTTTATGGATGACTTCTCTACCTATGGGGCTACATTTAAGTAAGCCTTGAACTACCCTAAGTAAGTACTAAAATGATGTGTTGAAATAAACCTAAGGTTTATTTGGCAGAAAAGCCATTTAATGGTCTAGCAGGGCATAGTACTAGGGCATAGAATTACTTAGGTAGGGATTGAGATAAACCTAGAAAAAATAAGGGTCATCCAAGGAATCACACTCCAACAAGAGATAGTCAAAGATGTTTGATCATTCCTTGGACACACTAGCTACTACTGGTAGTATATAAAGAATTTCTCTAAGATCACAAGCATGTTGGTTGAGCTTATAAAGAAAGATGCTCCATTCATATGGACTAAGGAGTGTGAACATGCATTCCAACAGCTATAGAAAAAACTTGTAGAAACTCTAATTCTACAAGCACTAGATTGGTCTAGGCCATTTCATATAATGATAGATGCATCTAATTATGCCTTAGGAGTAGTGCTTACATAATTGGATGATAAGAAGTGTCCA
Organism: Gnetum montanum; assembly: GCA_015680685.1. Lineage (NCBI taxonomy): Eukaryota > Viridiplantae > Streptophyta > Gnetopsida > Gnetales > Gnetaceae > Gnetum > Gnetum montanum. The sequence continues at coordinate 473,800 of MNCI01011487.1, read as the reverse complement.
TATTATAGGCAATGTACAAGCTGAAGCATTGTGGGTGCACAGTTGAATTACACCACAACTAAGAAAGAACTAATGACAATGGTGTATGTTCTCAAAACGTTCAAGCACTATCTGCTTGACTAAAAAGTGTTTGTGCACAAAAATCACAATGTAATCCACTTCCTAATGAATAATCCAATGGTGAGCCCTCATATCATATGATGGCTTATGATCTTGTAGGAATTGAATCTCACAATGGTAGATTGAAAAGGAACTAAAAATGTGATCACTAACCACCTCTCTTAGTTAAGATAGGATAATAAAGAGGAGGAGACTTTGCTCTATAATTAGTTTCTAGATAAAATCCTCTTTACATGAGTGATAAGTGACCAAGTGCTCACTGAATCAAAATGGTATGATGGCATCCTCACTTACCTTCTCACTTAGGAGATGCCATAAGATCTAAACTTTAGAAAGAAAAAATAGTTTCTTCATTGGACAAAGTACTTCATGGAAATCAACAGATACCTTTACAAGGTATGTGTCGATGGCTTGGTTCATTGGTGTGTCCCTAATGTAGACCAATTGCATGTTCTCTAGGATGCTCATGAAGGCCCTTGTAGAGGCCACTATGTAAGGAGACACATAGCCATAAAAATCCTAATGGAGAGATACTATTGGCCTAGAATCTTTAGGGATGTCCACCAATATGTCTAATCTTATGAGCATTGTCAACGAGATGGTGGCATGACTACATGAATGGAGGGTCCTTAACAGTGGATTCAACCACTGGAACTCTTTGACATATGGTACATAGACTTCATGGATCCTATCACACCAATGTATAATGAAAGGCATACATCATCATAGTAGTCAACTACTACACCAAATGGATAGAAGTAGTAGCCATCACTGATTGTACATTATCCGTTATTGCTTGATTTATACAAAAACATATTGTAAATAAGTTTGGTGTGCCATGTGCATTGATTTCTGATAGTGGAACCCATTTTGTAGGTTCCACTTTTCTAAAGTTGATGCAACACTTGGAGGTTGAACATAAATTAATAACACCTTATTGCCCCTAAGTTGATGGTTAAGCAAAAGTCACTAATAGGAAGATCATAAAGATCCTAACAAGGACTATAAGAAAATATAGGAGAGACTAGAGCATGAAACTTAACAACATCCTCTAGGCCTACTACTCCATGTAGAAACTTCCCATAGACTACTCTCTCTATGAACTGGTGTGTGGAAAACTTCCAACAATTCTAGTCCAATCTGAGTTCTATACACTTTCAATAGCCTATGACTTGGACCTTAACTTGAGCCTAGCACAAAGAGAAAGATTGATCAACTTGATGGTGCTAGATGAAAATTGATTAGTGGTCCTATCTTCGAATGAAGTGCACAAGGCATACAACAAGAAGCATCATGACCTTAGAATATGAAAAGTAAAATTTCAACATGGAGATAAGGTTTTCTACTGGAACCTCACACATTTACCACATAAAAAAAAGTTCCAAATATTTTTGGAGGGACCTTATATAATTGACAAAATGTTTCCTTTTTGGATCATGTTAATCTACAAACCTAAGAGCTGACATAGAAAGTAGTTTGTCAACATCCAACAAGTGAAATCTATCTTGGAGCCAAGACAAGACATTAGAACTACTACCTTATTGAATGGACAACCATGCTCTATATTCTTCATCTCCTCCTTTCAAATTATTCATGGGGGAGATGGCCATCCCTACTAATCATACACATGGCTCCTGAATTTTTCACCTTTTTTTTACACATTGTTTTTTTACACTTTGTTGATTTTTTTTCATTTTCTCAATTTTTATTTTACAAAATCATTAGTATGTTTATCTTTCTTAAATATTTTATACTTTCTTATATATTTTACTTTGTTTTTGTATGACCTTTCATTATTTTTGCTAATAAAAGTGCTTTACTACCACAGGACATAGTGCCAATGTTGTTGTTTACTAATGGTGGCTTATGCTTAATGTTGTGATTCTTAATGTCTAGTTTTTATTTTTTAATTCTTATGTCTAATGAATAAGACATGGTTTATTTTTCATAGAACAAGCAGTGAGTCTACATCATCCACCCATCCACAAACTCTATGGTTTTCCTTGTTTTGAAATTTTAAGGTTCCTTTCATTAAATAAACTTTAATAAATTGGTAACCTTGGTAGTTTCTAGAATTGGGTAGAATTCAAGGATTTTCATAGGGTGTGACTTCAAGGAAACTCAACACTCTTTGTACTCTTCTACTTACTTGGGTGCTTAAGTATTTTCATTAGCTTCTTACTATTCCATGTTGACCAATAATAGGAAGTCAAATAAAGTCTTTGCATGGTGTGGTTCCCATTTAAAACGAAAAAAGCACAATAAAAAATGTGATGGAAATTCAAAGCACACCACTTAGACAAATAAATGGACTACAAGAACTAGTAATGGGACTAGAAAGACATGTTATCCATGCTTGATGGTCCCCTCTAACTAAGGCCCTCTCTTACTTCTTGCTTCTATGTTCTTCCCTTTATGGAATGGTGATCATTTTATGGAAGTACTATTGTGTCTTGAGGGGATGGATTAGTTTTGGAGTGGTGATGCAAAGTCACTAAAAGTGGTTGGTTTTGAGCTAGACTAAGGATGAATCTTCTCAAGCCATTTTAAACACAACTCCATAAGTGACTTCTTATGACCCCAATTTAGGATTCCACCCCACCTTCTCAGTCATCCATCTATGTTGTCCATAACTCACCTCATGACTAGTTTCTATGTTATGTTGGATGTCTTAGTTTGATGTTTTAGAATTCTTGGATAGATTCTTCCAAGTTAGTCCTTAGCTTTTCAAAACCATTAATCAACTATGGTGTCCACAAACTCCTTAGTTGTGGTTATGCAAGGGCAAAAAGGGCATGTGCCTACTATGGGGTGGACCCACTTACATATTTATTCATTTGGATAGTTAAGCCCATTACCTTAGACATTGTTGTAATCATATCTTTCATGTACTTCATTGTGCATCTAGCTCTGTGCTCCTTAAACTTTCCTAAAACTTCATTCTTCAAATGTTTTCTCAATTTTTTGAGCCCCAACATCCTCTTTTACTATTTTCATTATGTTCATGTCTTTTTGGGCTTCCATTTGGCTTCCATTTCACTCAAAAACTCCTTGTATTTTAAAGGTTTTCCCAAAGTCAATGGTGGTCAACAACCATGTCAACTAGGCCTAGTCAACATAGCTGACCCCATCGACTAGGCCTTGTCAATGCAATGCAAAAATTCTATAAATACCACTGAAAAATTTACAATTTTTTATCATTTTCTTCACAACAAGAGGGGAATTTTTGCTATTTTCTAGAGCCCAAAAACTTCTAGAGCTAATAACTTTCTGACCATTTGTCCAAATCACTTCATTCTTCGAGCTTGCAACTACTAGAGGTAAGCTCTTCAACGTCGGGGCTGCAAACCTTAAGGTTTTTAACAAAATTTTTTATCCCCCCAAAGGGTTAATGAATACAATGATATTAAACCATGAATTTTTCAGAGTTTAACCCTTTCAAAAATCTCTAGTATGACTATAATCATTTATTAACATCAAAACACACATAAACTAATAATTAAAATTGATCAAATCAACCATAATCACAACTTAGCTAGGTGTAACTTTCCTAACGAGATAAGGTATCACAAATTGTTTCACATTAATGTTTGGATTATAGATGGCACTATCACCAAAATGATCACAGGAGGGAGAACCATCTCAACAAAGGGAGAAATGGCCTAGAAATAGAAGGGGCCAACAAGAACAAGTCTAGGAATAAGTAGAAGAAACCCATACAATGGGACCTCTTTGAAAGGAGCCTAAAGTGGAATTGGTTCAACAAATTTCTGAGGAAGAGGCTACAATAGAACAATCGCAATGAGGAGAGGTACTAGGATCCATACTGAGACTTGAAGTCACATTGACACAAGCCTGCCTCAACACAATCAGGCCTTGTGATGTCCAATGCTTAGTTCTCTAGGAACTAAACTTTGGACCATTCTTAAATCATGCTCTAGTAGAGGTAAAGACACAATTGCCAGTATGTCCCATGTGGCCAATCATCTCTTCTAGTGGTAAGTGGTACATGGGAGAGACATACCTCTTTTGAAATAACAGAAGGATAGGTTCCATTGTGAAGATCAAGGACATTCAAGTGTCCTACTCAACTAAATACATCATGCAAGCTCTTGGGTTGCTTGATTCTAGGACATAACTAGTAGAACTATCTACACAAGTTGATCCATAGGCAAAAATGAAGTGAACCTAGTGGTGTTACCAGGTTGATCATAAGCAGTTCAATGTGCTCACACTAGTAGATCATGTATACTTTAAGATAGTGGCCTATCATCTCAATTTGATAGTGAGGCCTAGTAAGGTGACTACCTTCTCCAACCAAGCATGTACTACTCTAAGTGGAAAATTTCTAGAAAACCTTCCATAATTAATCTATCTAGAGATAGAAAAGTGTTTCAAAGAGAATGAACATGGAATGAAAATCCTGCCTTTTCCACGCCTTATCAAAAAAATTTGCAAAAGGGAAGGGATAGTCCACTACACCAATGACACAATTAGGCATACTCCCATAGCCTCTTGGTCTAAAATGATGAAAGATAAAATGCTTGTTGTGTCTAAAGAAGAGGAGCAAAAACCACCATCTCCACCACCTACTCAAAAAATAATGCTAAAGGCCTATGTTGCCATACAACACCTACGTAAAATCCAAAAGTAACTTTTGCAATAGTAGGAGTAGGAATGAGTAGTGAGGATCCATCTATGTATCAACCTATGATGAGTCACCTTAATGAAGTGGCTTAAATAGTTAATCGGATGGAGGTAGGTGGACCAATATTTTCAACCTAATGAACATAGCTAGCTACAAGATCAAATCCTAGCACCCGAGAGGTGACAATGTCTTTCTCTCAATATCATTTATTCCTAGAAATATTTGGGAATGTTGCCTCCTTTTTAATGTGCTTAGTGGAGGGTGATAGGGCAACTGTACTAGTGATGCAACACTAAGGCAAAGAGATAGTTGTAGAAGTGGTTGCTGATAAAATTGTTGAAGCACTTAATGCATCTGTGGCATCTGTACTAGATGTATCTATACTTAGTGATGTGCAAACATCCACAAGAACTATCAGTGAAAGATTGAGTGCAACTCAGCATGAAGAGTTGTTGGACCAACTGGTGGGGACCAAACAAATGATTCCATACATCTTTGATTTTCCAGATAACATTACTGCAACCCAGTCAAAGCTACTCAAAGCAAAGGGAAAATGTATTATCCTAGAAAGGCAACTTAAAATGGTTCAACCACAAAACCAATGCTTGGTCACAAAGGTTGCTAAATTTCATGCCCATTTTGTTAATCATACACTACTCAACCCTATAATAACTAGAGATGAAGCTTTTTAGTAGCTTTAAGAATGATTAAACCAAGTTAAGGAGGAAATGGTGACAACCATCTTTAACTATTCCATAGTAAAAGAAAAGACCTATTTAGTTCAAAAGGACTTGATTTAGACACATGAAGAAAATGAAACATTGATTGTAGAAAAACTATCGCCTACAAAATGTTGATGCACAAAAACAACAAATGTAAGAATTCATCCATTAATAGCAAGAGTAGCTAGCTAGAGCAAACACAGAATTGAGGAAATTGGTAATAGAGAATCATAGTCTATATATGGAGGAAGTCTGTGCCTGATGCCAGAAATCTACCATTCAAATTACTACATGGAAAAATAAGGCTCTCAAATATGAAAGAGTCAAAAATCACTACAAAGACCAAGTTGGCCTGCAAAAAGAGGTGAATGAAAAATATATTCAAATGGCTAAGGAAAAAGTAAATGAGGCCCTCTAGCAAGTATAACAAGGAAGAGAGATGTGGCAGCCCATCATTGATGGGATAGATGCCTACAACAATGTAGAGATCCACATGAAGGAGTTGTAGCTTGAAGAAATGATAGAATATATGGACTTGGCCAATATATGATATGCAAATCTAGCAATGCTAACTACTAGACAACCATGTTCAAAAATTGAAAAGTAGGTGGCTAGCTCATATTTTCTATACAAGGCTAAGTTCAAACATCACAAGGACACCAAGTAAAAGCTTGAAATGGTAAACACTAAACTTGAGGTTCTCAAGGCATGATTCATCAATCAACAATCAACTATCAAGAGCTTGCCCAAGATAATGAATAATTACCAAGGCTACAAAATGTAATCAAGGTGTTTAACATCAAGTGCAAACAACTCACTACTAGATTGATTAATACTAAGGAGTTGTTCCTAGTAATTCTCTATCATTGAAATGTGCCCATTCCAGCCCACATTGGTGAAGCTGTGTGGATTGTGCATGATCCCAAGAGTAAGGAGGAGAAAATGAAACCATTGTTGGATTCTTTTTATCTACTACTAGAAGTTGCAGTAGTAGTTGGATAGCCATAATAGCCTCAACCACAGCATGTGCTTGAATCTGGAGAAGGTCCATCGGAGCCTCAAGAGCCTCCAATGCCTACGACCATGTGATCTTTTTAATTAACTTCATGCCATCATAATATGTGTTGTTTGATTTTTTTTTGATTTTCAATTTTGTATTGTGAACACCATAATTTGTAATTTTTTTGATTTGTACCCCCAGGCACTTAGTTTTGTCATGTTACTTTTGTTGTGTCATGTGTTGGTCAAAAATCCCATACCTTCCCAAATTTGTAAAGATCTCAAGGAAAAGTTTTCATTTAGTCATGGAGGTATGATGAGTCATGGATGGGCCATGTCAACGAGGCCTCATCGACTGGGCTACATCGACTAGGCTGCATCGACTAGACCCCATCGTTGCATCATTTGATGCATTGATGTGGCCCTATCAATGCAAGGCTTGTTCTTGCCTATAAATACATGCCAACCTATTGTGTTAAGGCATTATCTTATCATAGTTGTAGTGAAGCTCTTGCAATTTTTACATTCAAGAGTTAGAATATTTTCCTGAGTTCCCATAGAAGGAGTTAGAAAGTGTACGAATCTTTATTTGAGCACTATTGTACCTAAACCACACCAGTGTGTATAGATATAAAGACAAGCCTTTTGATCAAACCTTGCAGCACTTAGAATAGATTAATGATGAGACGCGGTTTACACTAGGCCGCGATATCGCGTACGCGATATTGCGACCGACGCGATATCGCGTCTTCTCCTG
>MNCI01011487.1:407135-459904 GCA_015680685.1 Gnetum montanum | reverse complement strand
ATACCTCAGACTTGCTTAACCATACACCGTGACACATACAAGCAAGCCTGGGAAGACAACGAACGATTAACCCCAAGTGTTTCTTGTGGCGTTAAGGCATTTAGTCTGCGGAGTTCGACCGGATCGCGCGTGCACGCTCGTATTCGTATGGTGGAGTGTAGGGGTACCTCGCCACTCATCAATTAATGATTTATTTATGCATTTATTATTTTCATTAAATATGCAATTAATTAAGCTTAATTATACTTTAAGCAATTAGTTAATTTATTAAGCTAAATAGATTAAGCACACAAGTACAATCGCTTTGAGCGTAAACACATATTTTCTTGGTAATCTCAGTAGTGTTATTACTTGGTTTACCTAGTAGCATAGCGCTTGGTAGCCCAATAGTGGATACATGGGTTCAAGAGGTGTATAGAAGGTGGGACCATATGCTTATGTTAGGACTAGTTAGAGATTAGTTAAGTAGTTAAATTAGATTAGTTATTAAATCACTTCATCTCTCTCTTTAAGTACCAAGGAACATAAAACATAAAATAATAAAAATCATATGCCTTAATTACACTTAACCACACCTTTGTACATCATAAGTGTAATTGGAAAGACAACAAATAACCATTAGGGCAAGGTTAACTTCCTAGAAGAATAGTGTACCGGAAGACATAGAGTCCATGGAATTCAACTAGATTGCACATGAATGCTTCATAATTCATATGGTTGGGCCTAGGGATATCTTGCCGCTCATAAAAATTATTAAATCCAAAAATTAGAAAAATACATATAAATTATAACAATAGATAATAGTGAATTTAAATAGAAAAATTAAATAGTACTAAGTGTGCAAAGTAGAATATCAAAATTCTTACAAATCTCAAAGAATTAAATAATACTCAAATATTTTTAAAAGTGCACAAAATCCTACAAATTGAAATAAATAAGAAAAACTACCAACATTAATAACCTAGAAGGTCAAAGTACAAATCCATTGTAGCACACAAACACAATCATTACTCTCACTAAGCCATGGAAACAAACTAGAAAAGCTTCACGTGTTACCACAAACCTTCAATTTGATAACACTTGCACATCCAAGAAAAAATGCTAAAGTACTCAGTTGAATGAATCATTTGGTTTTATTAGAAAGTCATCCAAAAAATCCATCATCACAAAACTAACTAATTTTCTAAAAACTAAAACATAATGAAAAAGAAACTATCATAATAATCTCATGTAATGTATGTAACCTCCCACAAAGGTAAAAAGTATGCAAAAAATATGAGAATAGGATAAAATACATAATTATTAAAATAAATTATTATGCTCATCCACAAAATCAACCATGAAATCACATGTCCATGTTATGCCCATATCATAGCCTTCATGAAAATTGACTAACATCATTCACGATGTTATTGCATAGCAACTAAAAATAATAATGCATAATTAAAGCAAGGCTTAATATTAAAATATACAAAAAAATAAAATATAAAATAGAAATACTAATAACTAATAAGCATAATCAAATCATGGCATAACATCTAGATACCCCAAAGTATAAAGTGCAAGGATAAATATACTAATTAGAACATTTGAAAATATGGGTTGTTACATCCTTCCCTCAATTAAAAATATTTCTCCTAGATGATCTTAGGTTGGGATAAATGCACATCAAAATCAAGCTTCCAAGTCAACTCTTGATATCCTTGATGGCTCTACAAAACCTTCACCATGGGAACTAACTTGCTATGCAGTTGTTACTCCATTTGGTCCATAATCCTAATGGGATACCCAACAAACAAGGCATTAGCCTAAAACTATACTTTGATCTAATTGATAATATGATCATCATTGGAACATAATTTTGAAGAATGGATATATGAAAAAAATCATGCATGATTAAAATATGTGGAGGCAAACTCATGCAATAAGATACATCTCCTATGTGTTGAAGAACATTGAATGGTCCAATGTAATGAGATGCCAGCTTGTCTTTTTGGCTAAAATGTATCATACCTTTAAGCAAAGAGATATGAATGAACATCTTATCATCAACCTTAAACTTGAAAGATCTTATTCTATGATTTTTGTAGCTAGCTTAACTATATTAAGTTGCTTTGAGCAACTTATGAATCCCCTTGATCTAATGTTTCATGTAAAAAACTATGTTCAAACTAACCCACTACCTATTCTTGATCATGTTTTAACACAAAGAAGTTTTATAAGTTCTATTGTGTAAGACCTTATACAGTGCTAGATTTAGATTTTCTCTATAGCTTCTATTTTAGGTAAACCACTCCTATGACAATAGACTATCCTTGCTATTTGAAAATTACAACACACATGAGAAAAACATGTTCTGTAAAACTTGATTAACTTTTTCAACCTATCCATTTGTCTATGGATGTTATGCTAAACTCAAGCTCAACCTATTTTCTGAGATGTCTATGAATGATTGCCAAAATCAAAAGTAAATTTAGTATGATCAAAGATAATTTTGGAAGGAATTTCATGCAATCAAACAATTAGATGAATAACTATGCAACATTCTCTATACTAGCTATAGTTCTTGTAGAAAGAAAATGATCTAACTTGGTTAAGAAATCAACAACAACAAGAATGAAATACTTTCTATCCTTATTGCAAGATAGACTAGGAATGAAATCCATGTTAATTACCTTCCACTTCACTTTGGAATAGAATGAACATACAAGTAGAAATCACCTAGTCAATGATGCTCAAGCTTAACCTTCTAGCAAAATAAGCATCTTTCCATGAATTCTCTAATTTTCCTCTTCATTCTTGGCCACCAATAAAACCTCTTTAACATATAATATATATTGTCATTGTTAGGATACATCTAAAGCCTATTGAGATGAACTTTATCTAATAGATAATACTGCAAGAAATTAGGCACATACATCCAATTTTTGTGATGAAGCAACCTAAGAAGATTTGTTATTACTAGCAAATCACTAGATTTTCTAAGCTAATCACACTAAAAATCATGCTAATACTCTCCTTGTATCTCATCTAATACACATGACTAAATCACCAAACTATGAGTTTTACCAAGAAACCAACTCAAGAAATTCATAACAAAATTACATTTGAGTATTTAATATTATATGGTAATGTTAAAATTAAAAATCAATTTAACCCATCTCTTCTAATATAGGTTCAACATGGATAAGTTATTAGGTACTATAGTCTTTTTTTATCAGTGCAAGTTATTAGCCCATCGTTAGAAAAACAAAGGTGCCAAATCTTTAAGGAAAATACTGTCACTCCTATGTTAGGACCATTAGTGGTATAGTGTGTCTCAAAGATTTTAACTATATTAGAGCATACACTACTACTTTTTCTTGTTACATAGCAATACATCCATAGCTTGTACCTAATTCATTAGCACAAACATAAAATGATTTACTTGAAGTAAGTGAAATCGAAATAGGAATTACATTAGTCTACTCTTGAGTTCATCAAAAGAATTCAAATAATGTGGATTCCACAAGAATTTAACATCCTTCTTCAATATCTTTGTAAGAGATGAAATTATGTTAGAGAAGTTCTCAACAAACATCCTGTAGTAACCTACCAATCCAAGAATCTTTGAATCTTCCCAAAATCCTTAGGGATAGGGTAATTCTCAATACATGATATCTTAGTAGGCTCTACCACTATACCTTTCTTTAAAATGATATTTTCCAAGAACTGAATCTAATTTCATTAAAAATTCTTCAAATATTGAGCAAAAAATTGATGCTCTCTAAGTATATGAAAAATTATTTTTAAATGCTAGTCATGAAGATCCTCTAATAACGAGGAGATAAATATGTCATTAATGAACACAATTACAAAATAAATTAGGTGAAATCTCATGACATTATTCATGAGATGCATGAACACCATAAGAGCATCAATGAATCCAAAAGGAAAAACCAGATGTTCATAATTTCCATACCATGTTGTAAAGACTATCTTGGAGACATCCTCTTCTCTAATGTAAACTTGATGGTACCTCAGCTTTAGATTTACCTTTAAGAATACCTAAGTTTTTCTCAGATGGTAAAAATAGTTTTCTATATGAGCAAAAGAATTCTTTTTCTTCATTATTATTTAATTTAACTATCGATAATTGAGGAAAAACCTTAAGTTAGCATCCTTCTTCTTAATGAAGGAAGCATGGACATCTTAAAGAGACACACTTGGATGAATTAGATCCTTATGTAGCAACTCCTATAGATGAATATTTAGTTCATCCAAATTAGTAAGTGAAATCATGTGTGAAACCTTACAAATAGGCTCAACATTGGGTTTATGAGAAATCTCAAGCTCAACATTGGGTTTATGAGAAATCTCAAACTCAACATCACATCTTAAAGATAAACTAGAAAACATTGAATATATGACACCAAGAAACTCATGAATAATAGAAATTTTATTAATCATTAGAAAGAAAGAATATTCAATTACTAAAAGTACAAAACATAAATTGTCCTTCTGTAACAAGCAATGAAAAATTTTGGAAGACACAAGAATTAACTTAACCTTATGCAACCTCTTATGCATGGTTACTTGAACACTATCACTTGTTATTAAGATTAGTGTCCTATAATAGTAATTCAAGATACCCTAATAGTGATAAAACCAATCCATGCTTAAGATGATCTCATAATCTCTTAGACTTAGAACATGAAGATCATTGAGCTAGTTGATAGCTTCAATCACAAATGGTATAGATCTATAAACCTAATCTACAACAAGTATACTATCATTAATAGTACTAATAATAAGCCCTTAAACAAGAGATTGAATCTCCAAATGAAAATGTATAACTATCAACAAATTAACAAAAGAATGACTAGATCTAGGCTCAAAGATAATCAAAGCTACAAAATCTAAAATCATACCTCTAGACTTCATCATAGTGTTAGGTTGAGCATCCATCAACTAGTTAGTCAAAGCATACACACATGCAAGCATCCTAGTACCATCTTAATCATCTAGAAGTTTATCATCCTACTTAGAAATTCCACTAGTTAAAAAATTTTAAAAGTTGAAACTATTATGACCTAGTTGTTAACAATTATGATAATTGGAAAAAATCCTACAAACATGTCCAACCATCTTGCAAGCATGAAAACTAATGGGTTGATGAGTAATCATATCATCAAGACACTACTATTGCTACTACCCACTAGACCTTGAATATTGTACCTACTTGGATCTACTAGACATCCTAGAAAACATTTTTTGGATTTAGTGGATGAATTCCTTGAAAGGAATTTTGAAATATTGTTGAAATTTGATGAAAATGATTATAATTTGATTTCTGGAATTACAACACAAGTTCTAGTCTTTCACCATGAGCATACCACAAGTTGTGGTGCTTTACTATGAGTTAATCATAAGTTATGATCTTCAAAAATAGAAAAATTTTGATCACTAAGGATAATATAGGTCATGTTAAGATACAATTATTAAGAAATATGAACTTTTAAATTTCATAATTTTGATGTATTTATTGACCTTTTGGTATGTCAAAGACTTAGAAAATGTGGAATGTAAAAAATGTATTTGTATTTCCTTGTAGATCTAAGGGTAGATCAAGAGCATGATGAGATCAAGACAATAACATAATCAAGAGCTTTAATGTATCAAGATAGCAAATCAGGAAAAAGAGAAAAATTTGAGTCAAAATGAGAGATATATTGAGATGATAAGAATATCCAATACTTCAAAATAAGAGCTATGTTGGGATGACAAGATAAGAGCTAGGATACAAGAGAATTATACGAGCCAAATGAAGATGTTCTAAAGACTACCAAGATGTCAAATGAACAAGGGAGTTCTTTAGGTTCCAAAGTGCAAAAGTTGAGGTGACATCTCTAAAAAATAGTAGAAATCTCCCTAGAGATGTCCCATAGAAAATGTTCTATTTTCTAGTGAGACATCTCTCCAAAATTGAGGCCAATCAAGTAGACATCCAAACTTTAAAGGAGATGTCTACACTAGCTATTACATAGTTGTTACATGAATTCTAAGGATTTTTTGAAAACTCTCAGGCTATAAGAAGATACCAAAACCTCGAGAATTTTGCAAAACTATTCACGAAAGATTAATCATTGTCTACTCTATGATATTGTATTCTTGTTCTTCATTACAGCATCATGTTCTTGGTCATATGTTGTATTGAGCTTCAACTATAAGGATATGTAAATTTAGTTAGATTATTTCCCTATGTCTTTTTCTTTTTTCTTGTCACCCTACAAGGTTGATGTGCTTCTTGCGAGAAGCCATCCACATTGAGCTTGTTGGAACCTTATAGGGTTGAGTGATTTTGTAGCATAAAAACACTATGGAGCATAGCTCAATTTTATAAAAATTGTGAGATCCTTGAAACCACACTCTAATCTTGTTGGGACATTGTGGGGTTGAGTGGTTTCATAGTGACAAAACACTTTGATGCAAAACTTAGAGCTTGTATAGGATGTGATGCCCTTCAAACCACATTTTTATTAAGAAACAAAGTATGAAAGTGTGAATGGATTATATCCTCCAAGTGTGGATGTACCCAAGTTGGGGAACCACATAAAATTTGATGTTTATGTGTGGAATTTGAATGATGAAAGAAGGATTATACATCAAGTCATGAAATTTTAATCAGGTTACCTTTACATGCTGAAAGACTCAAATGCTAGAGTTCTTTAAATACCTAAGATTCTTAGTTTGGATATTCATCTTGGATGGATGCACTCAACTCATCAACAGCACTTTTTGTAGCAAAGGTAAGAGTAGAGGTAAGTAATATAAATTTTTAAATTTTAATACTTTTTCTATGGAATTTTGGATATGTGGTGGAAGAGGCCATATGGCCATCGAATGTCCTAATGCATATAGGTTTCAAGATAAAAAGTATAGTGAAGATAGGAGAAGAAGTAAGATCTATACAAGTTTGGATGACACAGAAGAAATAAGTGTTGATCTTTTGGTATGTTAAAAAGTTAAGGCAAATGAAGGAAAAAGGATGTTTGTGTGCTATTGTGTTTATAGGACAAGATTATGAATAAGGACTAAGAAAATTAGGAGTAAGAGAAAAGAACTTAAGGACTCACAAGCAAAGCAAAAATCATTAACATGTTAATGAAACATGTGAAAATTCAAGAGCAAGGATAAGAAACGAAGATTTCAAAGTGCAAAGGAATCTCGAGAAAGACATCTCCAAGAGATAGCAGATGTCTTGGCGAAAGTGAAGGAAAATTAGGAAAGATGTCCCCAAGAAATAGCAAATCTCTTGGTTAAATTAAAGGTTGCTCAAACAAAGATTTATTTGAAAAATAGCAAACATCTTTCTAGTTAGAAACACATCTTCATGAAGACATCTCCACAAAGATGTCTTTCCAGAATGAAGGCCTAATGCAAAAAGATGTCTCCAATGATCAGTAGATAGTCATCGCATGAATTCCAAGGTGATTTTGGAAATAGATTGACTATAAGAAGACTTTATTTCATTGGGAAATGGGAAAGAAATTTTGTACTATCAAGTATCATTATAAAGCAATCATTGTAATCCTCATTCTCTTGTTATTGTTCTTCATTGTACTATATTTTATCTATTGTAATTGTTCAAAGTAAGCTATACCTCAAAGTACAAGGATCAAAAACTTAGTTGCATTCATTCCTTGTAATTGTTGTTCTCTTTTATTGTCCTATGGGATTGATGTGCTCCTTGTAGGAAGGCATCTGGCTTGATCTTGTTGGGATCCTATGGGATTGATTGTTGGTGTAGCACCACAACACTTTAGAGTGCAACTCAAGTTCTAAAGGTTATGGGATCCTAGAAATCACAT
Source organism: Gnetum montanum (assembly GCA_015680685.1). Classification (NCBI taxonomy): domain Eukaryota; kingdom Viridiplantae; phylum Streptophyta; class Gnetopsida; order Gnetales; family Gnetaceae; genus Gnetum; species Gnetum montanum. The sequence continues at coordinate 452,054 of MNCI01011487.1, read as the reverse complement.
TCAAAGCTTATTGTATCCTTGTGGGGTTGAGTGGATTCATTGCATCAAATCACTCCAAAGTGGAGCTTAGAGATTTTACAAGGTGTGATACCCTTCTAATCACATTTTGAGAGCAACAAAGTTCAAAGGCATGCTAGAAAACTACCCTCTAAGTGTGGTCTACCCAAGTTGGGGAACCACATTAAAAATTATGGGAACTTATTCATCTTCCCCAAGCCCGCGCCCCCCCCCACCCCCCCCATCCCCACCTTTCTAAGTTCAATAATCCTCAAGTGGTATCAGGGCTTGGTGCCCTTATTCATCATCAACTTCAAGAGTAAACAATGGAAGGAACATCTTATACAACCTCATCCATATTCAATGGATTTGCCTTTTCCTATTGGAAAGCTAGGATGTAAGGATTCTTCAAATGTATGGAGTTCAAAGTTTGGGAGTCCATCCTTGAAGGCTACACTTTGCCTATCAATAGCTCTACCAAAACCATCAAGTCCTGCAACAAATGGATACAAGAGGAGAAAGATAAGTTTATGTTTAACTAAAAAGCCAAAAATTGTTTATAATGTGCTTCAAGTAAATTTGAGTTTAATAGAGTAGCAAGATGTAAAATGGCCAAAGAATTTGGAAAACATTAGAAGCTACTTATGGAGGAATCTCTATTGTCAAATAATCTAAATTGTTAATTTTGCAAAGTGAATATAATAAGCTTAAAATAAGAGAAGGTGAGAAACTAAAAGCTTACTTATCTAGAGAAAATGATATTGTTGTAGCCATTAGAGGTACTAGTAAAGAATTTCCCAAGAGGGATGTCATCATTAAAATGATCAAAACACTTCATCCGGAGTTTAGACCAAAGGCCACAGCCATGGAGGAAATTAGAGATTTTTCAACTCTCAAATTTAAAGAGCTTCAAAGTGCTCTCATTGATTATGAAATGAACCTCATAAACAAAAGATCTATCCAAGAAAAACCCATCACTCTAAAGAATTCCTCCAAGGAGAAGGAGCTCACTGAGCATGATGAGGGCAACAAAGATGAGATTGCCTTTCTCTCAAGGAATCTACAATGATTTATAGCAAGAAGAAGAAAGGGGTCAAATCAGAAAAGATCTAATCTATTCAGAGGTAAATAAAGAGGTAAAAAACTTTTAAATTCTACCCTTGATTTCTCTTCTATAGAGTGTTGGATTTGTGGTGGAAGAGGTCTTATGGCCTCCGAATGTCCTAGCAATAGCATGATGTAGCAAAAAAAAAAAAAACAAATCCACTGATGAGGAATTAAAAAAATACCAACTTCTACACAAGTTCAAATAATGGTGAATAAAGTGAAGAGGAAGTATATGAATCTACCAATGATTCTCAACTCATATGCATGGCTATAACAAAGGAAGATTCATCCCAAGCTACTAATGATTTACAAGGTAAAAATGATGAAAGGTATAGTGAATTACAAGAAAAGATTCTCATCTTTCATTACTTAATTAGAAAGGTAAAGAAATTTTTGAATAGAAAACTTGATGCAATTAACACTGAGTTAAAAGGAGAAATCTCATACATAAGAGCTGAGATTCAAAAACTAACCTCTTTTAACAAGGATTGTAGAGATCCTCTAGGAGGAGAAACACATGAAAGTCATCCAAGGAATGAAAGTGAAGAAGAAGTTTCACAAGAAGGTACAAGGTAAAGCACCAACACAATCAAGTTTGATCATGTCATTTGTAAGGATAATAATTTATTTGTTTGCAAAAATTGTGGTACTAAACAAAATCATGGTTATTCTCATGATGATCAAAATAAGATTGATGCTTAGTATTTTCAAAAAGGTTATGTTAAGAATATCTTGTAGATAACACTAGCTGAGAATGAAAAGAAATGGATAATTAAAAATTTCCTCAAAGACACAAATTATCCAATAAGTGATCATGAAGAACATCATCAATTAGAGTCATCATACAAAAGATCTAATGTAAGTGAACCAAAAGGTAAGGAGGTGCTTCATGATAGAGGACCTCATCTCAAACCTCATTAGTCTTCCTGCTCTCAATTATAATCAAATTAAGTCAAGGTAAATTTCTATCTCCTTGCTTGCTAAATTTTATGAATTCTAAATGTTTTGACATATAAGGAATGATTTCTCTTGATTAGCACTTATAAGAGTTTTTTTTTTTGTTGTAGTATTCATTATGTGTGTATAAGCATGTTTTTCTAAAAATTTGTGGTGTGGAATTTAAATTGAGTTTATTGAGTACTTACTTTGGCTGCATTCATGATGAACTATACATTGTTTTTAAATATTTAATATTTTAAATTGGTTTCTTTGATAAAAATCATGAATCTTTTGAAGAACCTATTTTCTTAGAGAAACTATTAGTACTAATAGGAGATTCTAGTCTCCACACTTGATTGTAACATTGGTTTGTAGGGTTGGTACTTTGATGAGAAAAGATTAAGTTGAACAAAAAAGAGCTTTAGAATCTGCACTTTTGTAGGGGACACCAATTTAGGGGGAGTCCTATGATGCTTTTACCAAAAGGTACTCTAGTAGCAAATTTCATTTCAACTCTTCCTCATAAAAAAAAAGAGCAAAATAGATCTTTTTTGTAATATTTTATAATTTTTTTAAAAAAACAAAGATCCTTTTTGGTAAATTCTCTTGAAAATTTTATGATTTAACTTGAGAACTCTTTTGGTTATATTCACTTTAAGTACCCATGATTATTATTGCAAATATGTACACATCTTTAAGAATCTCAAGTACTCTCATTAGTATTTAAAATGGTGTTCCTATTTTCCTTTGATAAAACCTAAAGTATATCTATGAAGATAAATGTGTTGTTTCTTTTGGACAAATATATGTTTAAACATGTTGCTTTATCTGGTATCACGTTTTTACATGTATTTACCTTCTTATATTAGCAAGTCTACCTTGTGTTAATATGTGGTGTTAGCTCCATTAATAAGCACCTGTAAGAGGATATATTTGGTACTATCAAATTATTTATTTTTATGAATGTATGCACATAATGTGATTATCTTTCTAATTATATATGTATGATTGTATATTCTTATGGAAATTTCATCTTTTTTAAAAAGTCCTTAAGTAAAACCTTCTCATATATTGTAATCTGCATAGTTTCAATCTGGAGCTCTTATTTAATTAATTACTCAAAAGGCTTCTTGATTTTAAGATAAAATATTCATTGAAAATCCTAGACTTGCTATGAATCTTGACATAAACAAATAAAGGGCTATTCTTGATATAAATGATATTACTTTATTATTCCTATGGAATGTCTAAATATTAAATCATTTTTTTTGTTGATGCTTGAACTAGTTGACTTTGCTATAGATCCTATCATGAGGAGTGATTCATATGAAATGACCTTCTATATGTTTTTTTCTAAAATGATATATCCTTAGTAATAAATTTTTCTTCTTATAGTGTAACATTATCCTTAAAACTATGACCCTTGAAGCCATTCTTATCCTTCATGCCCTTTTTGTTCATGCCCAAAAAGGGGGAGAAGTTCCACAGTAGCTATATTGTGATTATACTAACCCATTTTCTTAAGCTTTCAAAATTACCAAAAAGGGGAAGATTGTTGACCTTTTGATATGTTAAAAACTTAATAAAAATGGAGAACAAAGGATATTTGTGTGGTGTTATGTTTACAGCACAAGATTATGGATAAGGACTAAGAAAAATTAGGAGTAATAGAAAAGGACTCAAGGACTCACAAGAAAAGTTGACACCATCATGATCTCAAGGAAGCATGTGAAAATTCAAGAACAAAGACAAGGAACAAAGATTTAAAAGTACAAAGAAATCTTAAAAAGCATGTCTCCAAGAAACAACAAATATCTTGGCCGAAGTGAAGCAAAATTAGTAAAGATGTCTCTAGGAAATAGCAGACGTCTTGGTTGAATTGAAGGTTGTTCAAAAAAAAGACATCTTTGAAAAACAACAGATGTCTTTTCAGTCAAAAAGACATTCATGAAGACGTCTCCATAAAGATGCCTTTCTTATGAAGAAGATGTCTTTCCAAAATGAAGGCCTGATGTAGAAAGATGGCTCAGCCTTGAAGAAGACATCTCCAATGATTAATAAATAGCTATTGCATAAATTCTAAGGTTATTTTGAAAACATATTGGAAATAAGAATAACTCACTCCATTGGGAAATGGACAAGAAATTATGTACAATTTCATTTCATTGGAAAATGAGCAAGTAATTATGTACTATCAAGTGTCATTGTCAAGCAATTATTGTAATCATCATTCTCTTATTATTGTTCCTCATTGTACTATCTTGTATCTATTGTAATTGGCCAAAGTGAGTTGTATCTCAAAGCACAAGGATCAGAAAACTTATTTACATTCATTTATTGTAATTGTTATTCTCTTTTTTTGCCTTGCAGGGTTGATGTGCTTCTTGCTAGAAAGCATCTTGTTTGAGCTTGTTGGGATCCTACAGGATTAAGTGTTGGTCTAATGCCACAACACTCCAAAGTGGAGCTCAAGTTGTAAAGGTTGTAGGATCCTAAAAACCACATTCTAAGATTTTTGGGACCTTGTAGGATTAATTGGATTCATTGTGTCTTATCACTTCAAAGCAGAGCTTAGAGCTTGTACAAGGTGTGGTACCCTTCAAACCACATTTTGAGAGTAACAAAGTTTGGAGGTGTGCTAACAAATAACCCTTCGATGGAATATCCAAGTTGAAAATTTAGGTTAATTTTGCTATGTGCTTTGTTTTAAAAAAATTTTAATTTGGGGAACTTGTTCATCCCCCCTTGTAAGTTTAACAATGCTCAATAAGCAATACACATGAAGATTCACATTTGTTATGCATAGGAATGATCAATCAAGAAACCATCAACAATCCACTAGTTGATGATAAAGATTAAGAAAATAAGAATGCAAAAATTATCTATACCAACTAGGATGATGATTTTAGTGAAGAATAATTTGATGACCCATCAACAAAATCACAGCTTGTCTACATAGCTCATGCAGATGAAGCCCCCATCTTCAACACTATAGAAGAAAATGAAGAATGTGAAGTTATGCTTGAAGAAAGGTATGAGCTACTATGAAATGAATTAATTTCTACTCACAATTTGTTCTTAAAGATGGAAAATGTCTTAAAATGGAAGAAACTAGAAATTTCTCAACTAAATAAAAAATGCTTAGATCTTGCAAACGAAAACTCACACCTAAGGGCTAAGAATCAAAAGCTAAACCTTTCCTATGAGCAAGTTAACAAGGATCTTATAGACATAAAGCTCATCAATGATAGCATAACACAAGAGAAGAATATTCTATTGGAATAAGGTGGAAATCCAAATAATGGAAGAGATCTGAGAAATCATTTCCTTAATGAGACATCTACAAGAACTTCATCAAATGGGAGGCATACACCTAGGTTTGCACATGTAGCCCAAAATGAGAAAAACTATGTGTTATTTTTGTGGAAAATATGTGCATAAGCAATCTCATTGTCATTTATAGTTAAATCATTATGAATTGACTACATGGTCTTATCAAAAGAAGCCTTGAAAGTATGACTTGTAGGTTAGGAAGGTTTGGATACCCAAGGTAAAAAAGCTACAGAAAGAAGCTAGAGGCTCAAACAAACCACTTGATGTTAGAAAAGGAAAGATCATATGCATTCCAAGGATGTGTTCTATAATAAAGGACCTCATCCTAAACTTCACTAATGATGACCATATCTAGAAGCAAGCAAGGTAAGTAATGGTAAGTATAGTTATAATCACTATTCCTTGAGTTGATGAGATTAGACTAGATTATTTTATTTTTATGATTGAATGGAAGCTATTAGGAATCTTTGAACATCCAAAGAAATTTCCACTTGGTCTTGCAAATCATTGATGCTATAATATACTATAATGTCTTGATTGTGTTGCTTTTAAAGTTCTTGTTGATAAATCATGTTCTTAATTAGAATGTAGTGGTTTCAAGTTGTTTAAAGACCATAACTATAATTCAAATTCCAAAAGCTATTTGTTGAACATTAATTGCTATTTAAACATATATTTCTTATGCTCCAAACTCATAATTAAGCTATGATATGGCATTTTTTATTCCTTGTGAAATCATAAAGTCCAATTGGTTTTTGAATATTTTTGATGTATGATAATTGAAGCATTTGAATTAGTACCTTTAATGTAATTGACGTATCTTCTAAAAAGCAACATTTCAAAAGGAATTCCTTAAGCACATGAATTATTTGCTATATTTATCAAAAGGTACTATTAATAGGAGGCCTTGGTTACAAAAGTCTCCAAACTTGGTCTTGATATGGCATAACAAATTTATGGAGATATCTCCCAACCCTTGTATAATTTTCAATGTATGTATGATGTTTATGTATGTTTTCTTGTGTATTTTTTTATTTGAAAGTGTTTTACCATGTTTTGGGGTGTTTTAGATTTATTTTGACAAGTCTAGAAGGTTCCAAGGGGCTATGGGGACTTATTTGGAGGTGTTTGTAGCTTCCAAATCTTCAAAAAAGCATCTTTATTTTTGGCCCTTGTAGGCTAGATGTCTACTTTAACATTTAGATGTATTAGCTACATTTAAGATGTCTCATTTGGACAGTAGACATCTATCTTAGGTGGATAGGCAATGTAACCCATGAATGGATGTTCAAGTAATGGATGCACTACAAAAGTTGAAGACTATAGTTGCTACTATGATTTTTTGGATCCTTAATATATAATTACAATGTCCTTCCTTTCAAAATGGGTTCCTTGTTAACTGTCTAGGAAGAAATTTCTTATAATAAGCATTAAAAATATTTGCATATTCGTTTTTGAAGGATATCACTAATGGGAGACCTAAGTCTCCACACTTGATCTTAGAATTTTTATGCAACATGAAGATCCTAAAAGGCTCAAGAAGAGAATACCAATCTCTCTATAATATATGCACTATGACCAAAGAGACTAGGAAGAAATACAAGCACATATACAAAGGAAGCTTGTACCTCATCAACAGTTATCATCTATAGGCCACTAGTATAGGGGGAGTGTTTTGATACTCTTACCAGAATATATTCAAGCAACAAGATTTCCACTCCAACAGCCATAGTTGAAAATGAGCAAGAAGAGGACTATTCATTTTAGGGTATGGTAAAATCTCTAAGATAAGGGGTAACTCTTAATGGAAATTTGTATGTCATCATTATCTCTATGAAATCAATGCTAAACGATGTGTACTATTTAACTAATTTTCTTCATTAGCTAAATATTTGTATCTCTATGAAATTGTCATATGATGTCATGAAAGTTTATCTTATGAAACTTTTTGAGGATGTTTGGATAGTTACTTTTCATGATCCCCTCCTTTTGGGTGTTGTACAAAAAGGAGGAGAGTTTTTGTGATATTTTTCATGCATACTATATGATGTTGTTCTTTTTATGATATATTTTTGGAGATAGGTTTATGTGCATTAAGGAAGAAAAATTATATTTTTCTAATGTGTGTACTTTTATTATTTATCATATAATGTTATGCTATTATTCTCATTCATTTTCTCAAGTTTTGGACTCACCAAAAAGGGTGAGATGTGGAAAACATTGTCTTGCAGGTCTAAAGGTAGATAAAGAGCATGATGAGATCAACACAATAGCATAATCAAGACTTTAATGTATCAAGACAATAGATCAGGACAAAGAGCAAATTTTGAGTTAGAATGAAAGCTATGTTGAGATGACAAGAAGATCCAAGACTTCAAAACAAGAGCTACATTGGGATGACAAGATAAGATCTAGGATACAAGAGGAGTCTATAAGGCAAACAAAGGTGTTTTGAAGACTATCAAGATGTCAAATAGATAAGGAAATGCCTTAAGTTCCAAAACACAAAAGTTGAGGAGATGTCTCTAAAAATAGTAGACATCTATGTTCAAAAGTAGATGTCTCCTTGTAGATGTCTCCCTAGAGATGTCCCACAAAAGATGTCCCATTTGCCAATGAGACATCTCTCTTGCATTGAGGCCAATCTTAGGTAGATGTTCCAGCTTCAAAGGAGATGTCTACACTAGCTGTTTGGTAGACATTGCATGAATTTCAAGGGATTTTAAGAAACTCAAAGGTCATAACAAGATACCAAAATCTTGGGAATTTTGCAAGAACTATTCATGGAAGATCAATCATTGTCTACTCTATGCTATTGTATTTTTGTTCTTCATTGTAACATCATTTTCTTAGTTGTACATTGTATTGAGCTTCAATTGCAAGGACTTGTAAATTTAGCTATAATCTTTCCTTGTATTTTTTTTCTTTTTTTTGCAGCCTTGTGACGGGATGCAATATCGCATGGGCTGCAATATCATGTACGCGATATCATGTTGGAAGCTGTGATATCGCATACGCAATATTGCAGCCTGTCGCCAGTTCTATAAATAAGAGGCAGCTCTCCCTTGTTTCTCCATCTAGATCTAGATCCTTAGCCAAACTCTAGCAGTTTTACCATTCCAGAGATAGAATAATTTCCATGTACCCGTAGTAGGAGTCTCAAAGTGAATGAATCTTTATTCGAGCAAATTGTACCTTAGCACACATTAATGTATGGAAATAAAGATGAAATTTTGGATAAACCTTGCAATGCATGGACTAAACTAATTAGGATTTAATTAATGTTAAATGCTTAAATTCTTTCTTAGATAATTAATCTCTCTCAATCCTCAACTCCTAGTTAAGTGCATTCAGTACGACCGCTTCGAGCACGTGTGCTACACTTGGTAACCTAGTAATGAATAGCATTTGGTAATCCCAGTGGCGTTGCATTGGTTCAAAGTGTGTACGGCAAGTGGGAATGGATACTGATGCTAGGATGATTAAAGATTAGTTAGTGAAAGTTAGTTACTTAGTCTCTTCACCCTTTCCTCTCTTAGCATAGGCGATAAAAAGATAAAAGATATAAAAATCACATGCCTCAAGCTCACTTAACCATACAACCCTGACAAATACAAGGAAGCTTGGGTAGACAATGGTTGATTAACCTTAAGTGTTCCATAAGGCGCGTAAGCACTTAGTCCTTGGAGTTCGACTGGATCACGCGTGTAACGCTCATATTTTTATGGTTGAGTGTAGGGGTGCCTCGCCACTCATCACCTTGCAAGGTTGATGTGCTTATTGCAAGAAGGCGTCCACATTGAGCTTGTTGGGACCTTCCAGGGTTGAGTGGTTTTGCAATGTCAAAACACTCCAATGTGGAGCTCAATTTTATAAAGGTTGTGGGATCCTTGAAATAACATTATAAGCTTATTGGGACCTTATAGGGTTTAGTAGTTTCATATTGATGAAACACTTTGATGCAAAGCTCAAACTTTGTATAGGGTGTGGTGCCCTTCAAACCATAGTTTTATTGAAAAACAAAGTCTAGATGTATGCATGAATTCTAACCTCTGAGTGTGGATGTACCCAAGTTGGGGAACCATGTAAAATTTGATATTTTTTTCTAGAAGGTGCAATTCAATTCAAAAATTATTCAACCCCATTCTAAGTTCATGATCCACAATATTCACCACAAGTCATGGTGAATTAGCTAAAATGTATTCCATGAAGCAACCATGTTTTGTTAATAATTTAGAGCATAATATAATCATAATTCATAGTTGATACCATGAGTTGACCATGGGCCATGGACTTTGCAAAATTAATTTTTGTATTTAAACCTTTAAAACCATGACCTTACCATGAGTTCTAATCAATATGAAAATCTTGAATATTTAAAGTTTTTGAAGTTTAATTTGAATGGAACATGATTTGTAGGTGTTTCCTTGAGATGTTGAATTACCTTTGATTAAAAATGGAATAATTGATTTTTTTATTGAAAAATTGATTTTTCGCATTTAAATGATCTTTGATCTTCAACACAAAGTGTTGAACTTGAACTATAATGAATTTGGTGAAAATAATTTGATGAAGTTATTAATGATGCTGAGTTGATGATGAGATAAAATGAAAAACTAGTGATAAGAATGGTAGTGATTATTTTTAATTGTTAAATGATGGATGGAACATTAATGAATAAAATTGATGAAGTGATTATAATTGATGAAATGATGATGGAATGTTGATAATAATGATGAACTAGAAACATTTTCATCACACATTCAGTCTTATTATTATAGCCTATCTTACAATCAAATTTTTCCCATATATTTATCACTAATTAATGGGGTCATTATCTAATTACATCTTCTCATCAATCTTTTTGTAGAGAAAAAATAAACAAAACTTTTTATCTTATTCTATATGACATAAGAGTTTAAATATAATTTACATGAACTACAACATGCTTTAGGATTCCTACTAGAGAGAAGGTGCCAATTGGGAAATTAGTTGGCATTCCCAAAACATTGTCTATGCTAAAAGTAATTGATAATTAGTTAAGAAAATTTTCTTATGTGATAGAACATATATATTTACTTACAACATGTTAGAGTAAACTTTTAAGCTAGCTGTAATTAGTTAATTCAATTTGTAATTCTATCTTAGATATGCCATAGTTTGGATATGATGGTTTAAAGGATAAAATTTCTCAAACTAAATCCCAAATAAACCAACATAGTGTAACTTCTTCATAAACATTATGTTACCATTCAAATTCTTTGATAAGAATGATATAAATGAAGCATTACTACTTTGGACACTATTTTACAAAATTGATAATTTTTCCTATCTTGGACTTTATCTTTTATCTTCAAACTATTACTAGATTTTTTTGTACATTCATATGTATATATGACCTTCTATCACCTTGAACTTTTACTTGTTGAGCTCATTTCTTTTCTTTGTTTGTAATCCCTATCATGGAAATGAAACTTGAGCTAAATGTGTGTTCAAGGTACATGCTATAAACAATAAATATTTAACTCATCCCTTAAGAATAACTATGATGTATTGCCTTTACCAACAAACTACACTCCAAGTCCATTGTATGAATATGTGCATCCTTGTATGTCTAAAGACAAAGAAGAAGTAAATGGTTATTAATGGATAAATAAAGAACATGGATAAAATGGTTCTATCTAGATCTTTCATTTAAATTTATATAAAAAACATACATACTTAGCTCTAAAAAATTGCAGTCATACTCTACCATGGCCCATTTTCCTAGTTAGGGGTGATAGAACTCATTTTCTTTTATCTTCATGTATTCTAAAGGAATATAAATCTTAATGAAAGAAATAAGAAACTCACTTCAACTAACACCACAATCCTTTCAATGATATGATTTCTCCTAAGTAGCCCATAAAAAACTAGTAGAGCCTTTAAATTAATAAATTGATAATTAATTTTGTTGAGTGGGAGCGTAATCCATTAGCTTGAAGATCTTAATGATCTTCTCCAATGACTTTGTGATAGCAATATAGACCTCCTCATCCTAAAAGTTAGGTGCTTATAGAATTTCTTTATTAGCTCATTATCCATCAGTCATCTACCACTATTACCGATTTCTAAAGTAATGAGCATCAATGACGAGTTCAAGTTGTTCTCTGTATGTTGACAAAGGAACTGAAATAGATAATAACTTATGTTAGCTTAACTAATATCTTCACTTTGGATGAGGGTATATGTAGGCATAACAAGCTCCACTTGGAGATCCATTACATGCTTCTTTGTTTGCTCAAGAATGGAATCAAGTGTTGGAGTTTGATCATTAGACCTAATATTCATCCTTCTATCACAACTATATCTACCTCTAGTACCTACTATCACTAGATATAACAACATAAAATGAGGAAATTATCAAACCTATGCTCTGATATCAACTTGTAACACTCTCCTTCCTAGCCTTATGTTGGAGAACATTACATTGGGTATAGAAACCTTAACAAATAGTTGGTCATGACAACTAACCTAAAAATTGAAATGAACTAATGTAGTGATTAAGGACATAAAAGGAAAATACTATGATCCATGACCAAAAGGAAATAAGAATGATAATAGTAGAAGAAAATAAAATAATTAACTAACAAATAAAGATATATAAAAGATTGAAATTTGAAATTAACTAAAAATAGTATTAAAGTTTCCAAACTTTGTCAGGATCTTTATACGCTTTTTGTAATTAAGATAATAACATTAATATGATGAAAATATAAGATTGTAGCTCTCTTCATAATGGTAAATTCTCCTCATAGTCTCAGCAATTGTGAGTATCACAAATCTTATTAATTTAGCTACTTATGAATCCTCCTATGAAAAATAAAGTTACGTTGTACTCATTCCATTACTTAGCACTACTTCTTAGTAATTTATAATCATCATCTTTGGGCTTTCTATATCTCTAAGTCTACTTATGCTAAGAATATAAGAACTTCTTATCTTTTAGAAATGTTGCCCTTTCTAGTGGTGCATGTCCTTTTGCTTTATATCCACTTATCCATTGTAAGGTTATAATATACTTATGTCTATTGTTCATAATTCAATGTATTATAAACTTTTGTACTTATATGAGATTTACTATTCTTGCATCTTTAAGCTTGGCTAAATTGCTCTATCTTGGCTTATTAGGCTTTACAACAAACTTCATCATAAGCCTTTCTTTCACTAGATTTTATGAAATATTTTTTATATAAGTCTTTATTTCTTTCTTTCTTTCTTTCTTTACCATCATAACCTTCAAGATGACCTTTACTTCTTGTTTAAGAAATTGGACAAGGCTACATATGGCACAACATGGAATTTCTCTTCTTCTTTGAAAAATTAGATCCTACGCTACAAGAATTGCTCTTATCCTTTACCATACTTTCATCTTAGCTTTGAGTCACTTCTCTAATATTATGGTTTTTGTGTTGAGGTGCACATTACAACTTCTATGCTTTGTAATAACTTCTAGTATTGCTACATGCTCTTATTCATTCCTTTATAATTTTATGAATTGTTATCATTCATAAACTCTTTTGTATTACTAACATTGTTGCTGTTCATGTTCCAATGCTAATTCTTGTTCATCTCTTCTTTATTGTTATTTCCATGTGATACAAAGGACTTGTATCCTCTTCTACTTTGTAAGGAGTTGTGACTCTTTGCTGAAACATTATGATCATTTGCAACTTTTGATGCATTAAGTTAAGAAACTAATGATTGTACCTTGATTTAGGAGTGTATTCTCACACTCCTTTTTAAGATTTAGTTTCTTGACTTTATCTTTCATGTTTATGAATTCATGAGTGATCATAAACTTTCCTTTATTTCTTCAAATATTAATTTTTCTTTTTTTCCTTTCCTCGTGAATTTGAAAACATGAAATTTAATCTTTCTTGCTTAAGAACTTTATCAAATGCTCTTCTTTATATTCATCTTGTAATCTGGATCATGATTTTATCTTCTATCACTTTACTCTTGATAAATTTACTTTCTTCATGATTCTTCAATTCCTAATATCTAATTATGATTTTTCATATTCTTAAAATCATTATTGCAAATACTAAGACTAATTGTGAATAGTCCTTACTTTTTGCCTTAAAATTTGATCCAATAATATGCATGAAACGAGTTCTGATTGATGTACACAATTGCACTCCCTCTGTAGGGGCTTGTAACTCTTATCATGTAATCCTTATAAGGGTCTATGTAGCCTTGATATGGGTCTCCACATTTCTTATGAGGGCCTTGTCATATCCTTTATAAGCCAAGATCTTTCCTTCACTTGAGTGGGAGAATTTTCATTCACATATGATCACATCATTTTACATTTTAGTTTTGGTGTCTTGAAGCATTGTTTATATAATATAATTTTTCTATTTCTCTCAAAATATGGAACAACTCTCCCATCCATCTTTTATTCGACTCTTTATTTATTCAATATGTATGCTAGTGCTTATGGTTTATCGTGGGACTTTCTTATTTTGTTGTAACTCTTTATATTCTTGAGACTAGAATTTTTCTCTATCATTTTTGTCATATATTCTTAAATAAATATTTTATCTTTAAGTTCATGCTAGAATTTAGTCCAAAATGGAACCACAATTGAGGCTTATCTCTTGGTACTTATGATTTCAACTTCTATAATTAGCTATAAAAAAATTGAGAAAAGTTTCTTTCAAGTCCCATTCTCATCTCAATGGTTAGTCAGGATTTAGTTACTTTTATTATACTCCTTATGAGGTTGCATTTAACATGTGGTATCAGTTTACTATTTTTAAAAAGGAATTTCTAGTTAATATATCTTTTTATCTTACCACTTTAGTATTTTTGATAGATTCTTCTTCTTACAACTTAGACAACTACAACTCCTTTCTTGATATATGCCTTATCAAATAGGAAAATGGTGCATATCAATGACTATGATTATAGGTCATAATTTCTAATTCTTGTATATTTAAATTGGTACATTGCTTATGCTTGATTTTCTTTCTTGACTAATTGTATTTTGTTTTGGTTTTAATTGTGCTTAACTTTCATTTGACATAATTATGCTTTTGATAGAACTTTTAATCTTTAGCTGTTTTAAAACATTATTTTCCTTGATACTTGTCTTTTTAGACTTAATTTATAAATAATATTTCAAATTTATTTTCTAGATGTATATCTTCTTAGTCTTTTGTTTTTTCACATAGGTGTCCCACTATTATCAAAATTCATCTTCATTATATTTTTCTAAATTTCTTCTCATACCCTATTCTTTCACAAATTTCTTATGGACTTAGTTTTCTTAACTAAAGTTTTATAATATCCAATTATGATATTTTTAATTCTTTCTTTGATTCATTGTGAAATTAGTTGAATTTCTTACTAAATGGTAATCTCTTATAGCTTGCTTCAACAAAATGTTAGAGTTTGTTAAGTTTGTTAGGATCTTTTATAGGGAGATAAACTTTTTGTAATTGAGAGAATAACATTAATATTATGAAAATATAAGATTATAGCTATCTTCATAATGGTTAATACTCCTCATAGTCTTGGTAGTTCTAGTTATCATAGGTCTTAATTAGATGCTTACATATCTCTTATGATGAACATACTTATGTTGTACTAATTCCATCACTTAGTATTTATTCTTGGTAATTTGTAATCATTATTTTTAGGCTTACTATATCTTCAAGTTGCTTATGCTAAGAATTTAAGAACTTCCTATTTTTTAGTATTGTTTCTCTTTCTAGAAATGCATCTTCTTTTGGTTTGTATTCACATCTCCATTGTAAGGTTTATACTTACTATTTTTGTTCATAAATTAGTGTATTACAAACTTTTGTACTTGGATGATATTTACTATTCTTACAACTTTATACTTAGCTAAGCCACTCTATCTTAGTGATGAAGCATCGATTGGCTGCATTGATGCAACCATGTCGAGGTAGATGCCTTGATGCATGTTGTCACATCTGTTTGAATAAAAAGTTAATTTTTATCAGTTATGATATCAGATATTTGATATCTGAGCCCTAATATTAGATACCCAATATAATGTCGAGGGTTAGTCCTTGATGAGGTAATATCTTACAATGATGGTTAATGTACCAAGTCAAGTTGAGACCACTTATCAATTTTGCATTATGGCTGAAAGTAAAGATGGTAATTAAATCATATAGAGGTTTCAGTATTTTCTTATATTTCTTTTTTTTTATTATTTTTATTTGGATTATTTTTTAATTTTAAATTATTTAGAATTTCCTAAAGCACAAATCATTAGATAATCTAGTATGGGTAAGGCAACTTACTATATGCAAGTCCCAATACTCTTTTGATAAAGTTATTGGTATGATCACTGATCCTTACTAATCTAAGAAACTACAATAAATGATTTAAAGTGATCATACTAGACAAGTATCTAAATCAACATTCATTTATTTGTTAGTTACTATTCTAATTCATTCCATCTTCACTAATAGAAAAGTATGTCTTTTAATTCCTTTCCTTGTTATAAATTACTATTCTCTCAATTATCCCCAATTTAAAAGTATGTACAAGTATACATTGTTATTTTAGTTTTTTTATTTTATTGGTATTTTTATTTTCAATCTGATGTATTTAAGAAAAATTTAAATTTTACAAAGCATTGGGATTATTTTGGGAAATCAAAAACATTAAACGATGAAGAGGAGAAACCAATAATCCATATGAACTAATCAAATGGAGAGTTTATTGAACTTTTAAAGAAGAAAAAAAGGTAGTAGTATAAATGCATAGTTACTAGGACTACAATAGGATCTATAGTACTATATATTACTAAGGTTTCTCTTATAGTTTCTCTAGCTATCATTGTATTTGAGATTATTGAGTAGATGTATGAGCCAAAGTGAATAAAAAATCCAACGATTAAAACAAGTGTATAATAAATATAAAATACAACCCCTCTAATAACAACAACCCAATGTAACAAAATCACTTTAATCTATTTCTATAAAAAAAAGAAAAAAGTTGAGATTATTCATTGATAACCTCAAAAAACAAATATTCAATAGAAAAATTTCTTTGATGTAAATTCACTTCTTACATCTTAATCATGTTTAGATCTTAGTTTTGAAAACAATCTTATTAAGGATTTATAGGATCTAGTAGAAAGATCAAATAAAATAAATGACATAATTAATATTGATAAACTTAGCAAGAGTCCTTGGAAATTCATTTAGTTAATATTGATAAACTTATGGAATTATCTTAAAAGGAATTATATCTAGAGTTTGAACAATATAAGATATTGAGCAAGAAAATAGACTATTTGG
This sequence comes from Gnetum montanum, assembly GCA_015680685.1. Classification (NCBI taxonomy): domain Eukaryota; kingdom Viridiplantae; phylum Streptophyta; class Gnetopsida; order Gnetales; family Gnetaceae; genus Gnetum; species Gnetum montanum. The sequence goes on along the minus strand of MNCI01011487.1, from coordinate 435,354 downwards.
TTAGATAATAATTAACATATTGTGTTGATTAATAAAATTATTTTATTAAGTTAAGTTAGTCATTCGTAAGCTTATTAAGTTAATTGGTAACTCTTGGCATTAACTCATAATACAAACAAAACAGTTCATAAGTCTATGTATTATGAAACAAAGAAGTGAATTAAGTTAGTGTTATAAAACAAAATAATTTATAAGACTAATTAAATACTCTTATGAATTCATCCCAAAAATATTGTTAGATTTTTATTATTGTATTGAGTCATGACTCCTTGCCAAGTTAAAGGTTTGGCTAGTACCAAGCTTATAAGTAAATTAAGTTATTAAATAAGTGAAGAATAACAGTCGTCCAAGTTTGAGAAACAACTCTTATGACTAAAAGGTCCAAATCAAGTTATTTAGTATATTTTTTCTATTAAGATATATTAGATTACAAAGTTCATCAACATTACTAATCTACCATAAATTATTAAGTTCTTTAGACCATTACCTTCTTAAATTACTTTTCCTGTAATATTGTATTAATTTTAACATCTTTTATAAAGATCTTTGGAAATTTAGTTTAACAAGTTGAAAAATTAATAATTGCAATTATTAAAGAAATAGTGGACCTTGTACCAACAAAAGAAATATTTATTGAAAGAGGGTTAATTTTCATACAAAGTTTATTAAACAATATATACATAGAGTTTGCAAAGAAATTTAAAAGTGTAAGAAGAAACACCTAGTACCAAACTTTGAGAGGACATTTAATTAAATAAACGAAGAGTTTGATGGATCAATTAAAATTAATAAAATAAGTTTTTAAGAAAAATAAAAATATAATATAATATCTAGTAACATATATTGATAAAAATAGTAGAATGATAATCCCACATAGATATTGCTTACATTAAGCACCTTAGGATTAAATTTTTTGAAAGTTATAATTACATTAAATCATTTTCTAATTTTTCAAGTAATTTCAACTCAAATTACTTGTAGGCAACAAGTAGAAAGGATTTCAATTCCAATGAATTAAAAATTGATATCTTAAATGCTCTTTCTTAATCAACCTATTCAAGCAACTTCATAAGTAATGATGGTAACACCTCAACCTTAAACACATGTTATTCTATAAGGAAGCTAATAAACATATTTATAAAACTAAAACTAAAAATAATTTTTTATTACTTCTAAAAATCCAAAGTCTATATTAGATAGACATTATATTTGTACCATGAAAGTTAAATATTGACTTAACAAAGTGGTAACTACCATTAGATGTAACAAGAAAAGATCATATAGAAATTTTTTTGTAATAGTATATTTTTTTTTCAAATGTTCAGTCTTAGGAAACCTAAGAGAACATGATAGTTATCCTCAAGATCTCTTAACCTACATAGCCCATCTGTATGTTCTTTTCTAGGAAGATACATCCATATTCTAATTTCTATCCTAAAATAGTGTGAACTTAAATAAAGCTTGGTGATAAAACATTCATTAGGAGCATAGCTAATATACAATAAAATTATGATTTTAATTGCTTAGCTCTGATGCATTCTAAATAAAAATTTTCTTACATTCTACATTAGACCAAAGTTTTGTTAGAATCTAGTGCCAACCTAACTTGCAAATGTACTTTAGATTACTTTGTATCTTTTCTAATGAGATATTATAAGACTTCAACCATTTTATCCCTAGAAATACCATCCCTACTCTATTATGTCTTCAAAATATCTTTTAGAAAATTTGATTTATTCTATTTTTTCTAGTTTTAATTGATAAACAATAAATTGATAAATTGCTTTTTCTTCTAGAGAAAATTGATTACATTCTAATAGAAGCATGAAGTAGATCATTTTCACTTTTACCTTTAATTCATTAAGTAAAAATTTCTTCTATAATCTTTTTATAATCTTCTAATTTTTAGCACTCATAGCTAGTCCTTAAATTATGCATACATATTACATAATAAGATAAATGACTGTATGAAATATTTGTCTTTTCACCCTCCAAGCCCAAGCTTCTAATGAATTCCATTTATGTTTAATTGCATTAAGAGCTATTTTTCTTTTTACTATTCTAATCTAAAGGCATTTATACCATTTATAAGTATTCACATATTGAATATCCAAACATCTAAAAGAGCCCAAATGTTATACATTCTGATCATTAAACATAAAACTATACAATGTGTTTTTTGTGCCCCATATTGTCATTTTAGATTACTCTACACTAAGTTGAAATCTAGAAGCAACGCAAACTCTTTCTAAAATTTTCAGCATATTAGACATACATTTCTTGAATAGATAGCAAAGTAGCAACATCTACATAAATAAGTAGGTTCATTATGTGAGAATATATTTTACATCATATTTATATTGTTTATTACATATTCAATCTTATAACTCATCAATGAAGAAATGAAAGAGAGTTGTAAATAAAAAAGAACCTTGACTCATTCCAATTTTGTTTTAAAATTCAAAACTATTTTCTAATTCACCATCTCTGAGCTTGATGATAGCTTCTTCATATGACATTTTAGTCATTTTTATGTATTCTATAGGAAGGCCTATTATATTTAGTTGTAACTTTTTTGACTCACTGAATCATAAGACTTTTTTTATATCTATAAAATAAATAAATAATTATTTGTTAGAATTCTTTGCAAGTTTGATATAGTTCCTAAGGATAATAAGATGATCAATATTAGAATGATTCTTTTTGAAGCATCCTTGATAGATTATCTTGACATGTTCTGCTTTTGAGAATAGTACTTAACAACTTAATAAATTTATTTTAACAAATATTTACTTCTAAGATATATTGCTAAATTGGAAATTTATAACTTAGCATTGTGCACCAAAATTGAACCTATAACTTAGAGCTCCCAAGTTATTGATAGTTGTTTTGATTATTTTGGTCATATTTCTTATAAATAGGCATTATCTTATTGATCCTTCACCATTTAACAATGTCATTATTAGCAAAAAAACTATTTAATCTTTTTTAAATTTATATGTGAATAGATATTCTTTCACATTAAAGAAATTTTGCATATAAATCATTTGAATCTATAGCTTTTCCACATGCTAATATGTTTATGTCATCTATAACTTATTCTAAGGTACATTGAAAATGATCTTAGAAAAAATTATTATAACAAATATCTTCTTCTAAGAAAAGATTACTATAAAATGCATAAACATCATTATAATTATAGTTAAATTCTATAAAAACTTTACATTAAAAAAATTTCCAAAAATTCTTAGAATTTTTTGAATCGTATGGACAACCTATTCTTATTCTATTCTAATAAAATATTTTTTTTAATTTCTAACAAGCTACTTATACATTTTGACTAAATTATCTCTTTATTCTCTATTATCATGTTTGATATATTTTCTAGCTTAGATACAATCATCATGAAAATAATTCTTATGAGCTTTATGTTTGTGAGCATTATTGATTTTTTTAGCTACCTTAAATAATATTTTCTCCAAATTCTTACTATGTCTATAAGAACGCTAATGGTTTTGTATTGTATTATCTTTTATCTTTGTATCTAATCTTGCTTGATGTAAATTTTTTTATTTCTATATTACATCAGGTTGCATACTAAATTGTTAAAATAAAAAGGTTCCAAATGATGATGTTAAGACTCCGTGAGCTCATATTCGATTATAAACTCTATCGCTAAAAGATAAAAGCAAGTTAATATATGAGTTATGTTAAGGTACTATAAATGTGAAGGATGGAGACCCTAGAATCCTAGTAAGCCTATTGCAAATGAGAAAATCTAAATATTTTACCCATGCTAAGAAATTTTGTTCCTTTTTATTGATATTACTATATGTAGAATGCTAAGACCAACTTATAAGTAATGTCTGTGTTATCAATTTCATATTATCATTGAATAGTTTTTATTTGTTGAAGAAAAACTCTAGTATCAAAATCTCCACAAATATAAATTACTTCTTTTATTATATATTCTACAATATCTTTTTCCAAATTCTAGAAAGAAAAATCTCTAGAAAATCTTATAATGTTATAAAGTATAGCTTCTCTTAGAGCCAAAATAACAAATAGCAAGAAGGAGACAACTATGTTGATGATGGATTTTTAGCCAAATATACTACTTATACTTATCTATCTTTTCAACATGCACAAAAGTTACTAAAGAGTTATTAACAAATAATACCTCATAAGAATCTTTTATGTCTACTTACTTTGGTATGTTTTACTAAAAATTTAATAAATCCTAGAACCACAAACTCCTCTCAACCTTCATCAGCTCATGATTTTACTAAATTTAAAACATTAAAAATATTAAACAAACAAATGTTCTTTAATGATAAAATTCTATTTGCAATGCTTTCATTCATATTAATAAATTCAAAACATAAAGGACATATGTGTCTTTTTAATAATTTTTGAAATACTACTTATCTATAAGTTGATGTAGAGCCTAAATTAATAGATGCCTAAAGGACCCATTCAACAAACGCACTTTGTAATGTAAGCTTAGAGAACTAAAATAACACAATGAAATGAAGAAAATTTTCCTTTCTATAAAATAACTCTCAATATATAGAGGAATACATCAAGATTGAGAAGCCAAGCTTAACTCACATCTTTACCAAAGATATTAGAGGCCACACATATCTTCTATCAATAATCAATTACTTACACTTAAAGCATAGGCTCAAGAAAAGATACTTATAATAGATTTTTCCAACCTCTCTAAAGTGCCCTTCCTTGCCTCTCACTCAAATGAACATAATGTCTTAGTATAAGACCTTCCTTACTTACACTTAATCTCTCTTACCCAAACTTAGACTTTGGACACTTATTTATAGATTATTGGTATGACCATTTGTCTTCTCATTACTAAAAATACAAATTTAATATTTGTTATTCACTAGAATAGATGTCTTGTAGTTAGAGGAGACATATTTCCCAATATAGATGAGTTATAAGAGACGTCTAACATTTAGTATAGATGTCTTATGTAACATGCGTTACGCATTTTCATATTTATGTGTATGTTAACACATCAAGGTGGCCTCCATATCTGGTAACATATTTATGTCTTGGCATTGGATTTGGTAACACATTTAGGCATTGGCAATAGGTCTCTTATTTTTTTTCTAATTTTTCATGGTAACTGATTTTGTAGCCTATAAATTCATTCTTGATTGGAGAAAAAAGGCACCATGAATCACAGCAGGATTATAGTTCTAGTCCCTTTCATAGATTCTTAGAGGTTGCATACACCATTGTTGCAAAGTGTTGGCGTGAAAGAAGAATCCAACTACCAAGTTTAATTCAAGGCATCAATGGTTGGAGGTCAATTCTATTTGCTTCCACATTGTGCATTTTCGGTTATCTATGCATGTAAATTTCTTGAGAAATCCAGAAATTTTGTCTTATATTTGATATCAGAGCTTCATCTCTATCTCTTTCTTGATCCCATTACTGATTAGTAAGTGGTAGGCCTGCTTATGATTTTGATGGATGTCCCTATAAAATTACTAACCTCTACAATGTTGGTTTGTGTGGGTCCTTTCTACAAGGTGTGATGGTTGCCTGTTTAGGTGATATTTTGGGGTTTTGAACTATGTATAGAGTTTCTTTATTTAAAGAATATTAAAATTTTTGTAATGCATAGTTTTTCCTACATAAAATTGTAACTTGTGATGTTTTCTTTTTTATGATTAGAGAGTAGCCACAGCATCTTTAATTCTGCAAAATTGTTAAAAAGTTTTGGATCACATATGGAAAATTAAATTGTGATTAATCATATGTAATATAATAAACTTTATCCCACAAGAATTTTTATTTTATTTAATATGATTAATTAGGATCATAAGTTAAATTATTTTTCTTAATTTGCACACAAGGATTAACAAAAGGAATATAATTTAACAGTTTCATTGTAAGGATATATGAATCTGTTTGAATTAAAATTTATCTAATAGCCAATTTTATGTCATTTGATTTATATTTTTACATGATTTACATTTGTAAACATGCCTTATTGTATTTTAACCTCAAATTTAGTGACATAAGCATGTTCAATTATGCAATTGTACAACCTATAAGCTACTCTGATTTTAAATATGTCATTCCTAAATTAAAGGGCAATAATTATAAGGTGTGGAAGGAGAGAATTCTTCTTCATTAGGTTGGATGGCCATTAATTATGCTATCCGTAAGGATGAACCACTTGTCGTTACAACAACTAGACATCCAAATGATATTGGTAATTATGAAAAATGGGAGTGATCTAATCGTATCTATGTCATGTTCATAAAAACCAAGATCTTAGTTAGTATGCACAGTTCACAAGAACAGTATGATAATATGCATGTTTTGTTAAAGGCAATTGATGAACAATTTGAGTCATCAGAAAAAGCATTGGCTAGCACCTTAATAATGAAGTTCTCATCCATGAAGCTCATTGAAATTTGTGATGTGTGTGAGCACATCATGCAAATGAGGGATATAGTGGATCAACTCAAAACACTTGAGGTTGAGATGTCAAAATCTTTCCTTGTGAACTACATCTTAAAAATTCTCCAGCTATAGTACGAGCCCTTTAACATTTCTTATAAATACATAGGGAAAAATGGTCAATTAAAGAACTAATGACCATGTGTGTGTAAGAAGAGGGTAGACTTATGATGGAAGCAAAAGAGAGCATGCATCTAGTCACACAAGAAAAGAATAAGGAACAAGCTAGAGGCAAGTGGAAGGTCAAATTGCCTACCTAAGCTAATATTAAGAGGAAATCCATATGCTTTTTTTGCAAAAACAAAGAGCACATAAAGAAGGATTGTTCTAAATATCATAAATGGCTTGAAAAGAAAGGTACTCAACTCTCACTTATTTGTTTTGAATCTAGTATGGTTGATGTTGGCCATGACGCATGGTGGATTAACTCTGGTTCTAAAATCCATGTTACCAATTCCTTGCATAGGGTGCAAAACCTAAGGAAGCCAATGGGAAGTGATTCATGCATCTATTCAGGCAACAAGATGTGCTCACATGTGGAGGCAATAGGAACATGCAAATTAGTTTTAAGTAGTGGTTTTATTTTAGAGTTGGAAAAGACATTTTATCTTTCAATTTTTTCAAGGAATTTAATTTTTGTTTCAAAGGTTGTATCATTGGGATTTTCCTTTAATTTTTCAGACATTATATTCAATCTATATTATAGATATGAGCTTATTAGAACTAGTACATTGACAGATGGTCTTTTCAACATTAATTTACAAAACGAAACTTCTTATACTTCTATGCATGTTCATGCTGGCATTAAGAGATGTTTTATGAATGACAAATCCTTTATGTTGTGGCATTGTAGATTAGGACATATATCCATTAAGAGAATAAAGAAATTAGTAAATGATGGAATACTTAGTACTCTATATTTCATTCTCTTTGATACTTATGTGGACTACATAAAGCGAAAGTAAACCAATATGTCAAAGAAATGTGCCAAGAGGAGTTCAGACATATTAGAGACCATACATATAGATATTTGTAGTCCAGATATGGATGTGTATGGTCAAAAGTATTTCATTACCTTTATTGATGATCACTCATGCTAGATGTATCTCTACCTACATCATAACAAGAGTGAAGCTTTAGATGTCTTTAAGGTGTTTAAGGCTAAAGTAGAGAAATAATGTGATAAGCAAATAAAGTTAGTGAGATTTGATAGAGGTGGTGAATACTATGGTAGATATACTAATGATGGACAAGCACCTAGTTCATTTGCTAAGTTTTTTCAAGAGCATGGAATTGTTGCTTAGTACCCTATGCCTAGTTCTCTAAACTAGAATGGTGTGGCAAGAAGAAGAAACCAAAAATTATTGGACATGGTTCAAAGTATTCTTAGCAGCTTCAAGTTTGCTAAGTCCTTGTGGACTGAAGCTCTCAAGATAGCGGTGCATATATTAAACTAAGTTCCAACCAAGGCTATCTCAAAGATACAATTTGAATTATGGAAAGGTTGGAAACCGAGTTTGTGACATATATGCATTTGGGGATGCCCATCTGAAGTAAGAGTCTATAATCCACAAAAAAAAGAAGTTAGACCCAAGGACCATAAGTTCATATTTCATTGGATATGCCAAATGGTCTAAGGGATATAGATTTTATTTCCCATCACATACTACTAGGTTTGCAGAATCATGGAATGCTAAATTTCTTGAGAATGACTTAATTAGTGGGAGTAGTAGATCTTGGAACATTGTTCTTGAGATAGATCATATAGATGCTCAACCTGCTACTTCAAATGATAGACTAATTGTTGTACACAATAGACCTAGAGCACAAATGCATAATCAACAACAACCAGTCATTGAAGTTCCACAAACTACTAATCAAAAAGTAGTAGATCTAGCTGAACAACAAATACCAGAACCTATTGAACAACCTGTTGAACATCATGATCCTCAAGAGAATGATTAACCAACATTAAGAAGATCTACTAGAGTAAGGTGATCAATGATTCCTAGTGACTATATGGTGTATCTATAGGAGTCTAACTACAACATAGGAGCTGAAAATGATCATGAAACGTTTTCACAAGCCATGCGTTGTAAGGAATCTAACTTGTGGTATGATGCCCTAAAAGACAATATGAACTATATATCATCTAATGGAGTCTGGGATCTTGTAAAGTTGTCGAAATGGTGTAAATTCCATTGGATGCAAATGGGTCTTCAAGACTAAGAAAGACTCATTGGGCAACATTGAAAGATATAAGGCTAGACTTGTAGCTAAAGGATTCACTCAAAAAGAGGGAATAGATTATAGGAGACCTTTTCTCATGTATCTAAGAAGGACTCCCATCATGTTATCATGGCATTGGTTACCCATTTTGATCTTGGATTACATAAAATGGATGTGAAAATAGCATTCCTTAATGGTGATCTACAAGAAGAGGTCTATATGAAACAACTTGAATGGTTTTCCTTTAGTAATGGTGAGCAACTGGTATGCAAGCTCAAGAAATCCATATATGGATTGAAACAGGCCTTCCATCAATGGTACTTAAAATTCCTAAATAAATGTATATACCATAATAGTGGGAGCAAAATTTGTTTCCTATATAAATGTATATACCATAAGGTTAGTGGGAGCAAAATTTTTTTCCTTGTTCTCTATGTGGATGATATCCTTCTTGCAACCAATAATAGTGGATTTCTATATGAGGTAAAACATTTTCTCTAAGAATTTCAACTTGAAGGATATGGGTGAGGTATCTTATGTCATTGACATTTAGATTCATAGGGACAAATCTAGATGTATTTTAGGACTGTTGTAGAAAACCTATATCAATAAATTTTAGAGAGGTTTCAAATGAAAGACTGTTCACCAAGTATAGCACCCATTGTGAAGGGTGAAAAGTTCAATTTGAACTAGTGTCCTAGGAATGATTTAGAGAAAAGTTAGATGAGCAACACTCTATATGCTTCAATATTGGAAGCCTTATGTATGACCAGGTTTGCATAATACTTGATATTACATTTGCTATGGGAATCTTAGATAGATATCAAAGTAATCTAGGTACTGACCACTGGAGGGCTGCAAAGAAAGTTATGAGGTACCTTCAAGGTATAAAAGATTACATGCTTATGTATAAATGAACTAACTTCTTGGAGGTGACTGGCTACTCCAATTCAAACTTTGCTAGCTGTGTTGATTCAAGGAAATCAACATCTAGTTATGTTTTTATGCTAGCTAGAGGAGCTATATCCTAGAGGAGTGTAAAGCAATCTTTGGTTACTACTTCCACCATGGAGGCTGATCTTGTTTCTTATTTTGAGGCTACTTCACCTGGTGTATGATTAAAGAGTTTCATATTAAGGCTTAAAATTGTGGATTCTATATCTAGGCCATTAAGAATGTTTTATGACAATTCAACTACTATCTTTATGGATAAGAATAATAAGAGTGGTAGTTGAAGTAAACACATTGACAAAAAGTACTTAGCCATAACGGAATGCATTAAGGAAAACAAAGTGATCATTGGGCATATACGCACTGAATTGATGATAGTTGATCCTTTAACAAAAGTAATGCCACTGAAGTCATTTAAGGATCATGTAGTTCAAATGAGACTTGGTTCCATAATATGATTTTTTATACATACAACTTTACAATCTTAATGAAACTCTTATCCAGTTCTACTATTTTCTCATATGGTTTCCGCATACAATTATGAGAGAAAATTCACATATGGCATGACCTAGAATGAACATTGGTTTATTCATAAAGCTAGTTAGCATATAATGGATTACGTTTGAGAGATAATGCATTGTAATACACGGAAGATAATACTCACATTAAGAGGAACTATTACCATGATTCATGGATTTATTTCTTGAACTTTGGACTTGATTAAATATGGAGACCAAGTGGGAGACTATAACATGTGTTATGTGTTTCCATATTTAAGTGTGCATTAATGCATCAAGGTGGCCTCCATATCCAATAATACATTTATGCATTGGCATTAGGTCCAATAACGTGTTTATGCATTGGCATTGGGTCCGGTAATGCGTTTATGCATTAACATTGGGTCTCTTATTTTTTCTAATTTCTCATGATAAATGATTCTATGGCCTATAAACTCATTCTTGATAGGAGAAAAAAGGCACCAAAAATCACAATAAGATTGCAATTCTAGTCCCTTTCACAAATGCTTAGAAGTTGCATACACTATCATTGTAGAGCATTGGAGTGAAAGAAGAATTCAAATGTCAGGTTTAATTCAAGGCATTAATGGCTAGAAGTTAGTTCCATTTTTTTATACATTGTGCATTTTTAGTTATCTATGCATGTAAATTTCTTGTGCAATCCACAAATTTTATCTTACATCTTACTTTTAGAGTAGATATATATGTTACAAAGGAGACGTTTATACTCAAGAGTAAACATCTATCTTGGTAGGGCTAAAAAATGCTTATTTTAAGCTCTAGAACATCTAAACACCTTTAAATAAGTTCCCATTAACCATGGAGCCCTCTAAATTTATCAATATAGGCTTCAAATGTCTCCAAACATGCCAAAAATCCTTAGAATCATAATTAAAAATGCCAACATAATAAGACTTACACAAACACGGTAAACACATATAAAACACATTGATAATTATACAAGGGCTAGGTGATGCCCTCATCATCTCTCTCATCCTTAAAAATATCATGCTTGGTGATCCTTAACAAGTTGGAAGGCACCATGCCTCCATGAATCAAGGCCTTCATACTTAACATAACAATCATGACTTAATGCATCAAAAGTATCATGAGAATGAATATCATTTAAGGTCTTGGTTTTGAAATTCTCTTCTTTTTAGAGGCTTTTCCTTATGCCTAAACACACTTTCTTCATTTTATCATCTTATTAGAATGCCTCACTTACATCCCCATGATGGTTCAAACCTACAACAAATGAAAGATAAGAAAATATAAAAGGATTAGGCTTCCTTAATTCAACATTCTTTCTTCACTGCTTTTTCCTTTTTTTTACTTTTTCCTTCTTGATGTTTGAAAGTTTTTTATTCATCCTTCTTCCACATCAATAGTGTAATATAGACTACCTTCATGTTGCCCATCCATTTCATAGCCAAGATAATCCAATTCGTTCCTATCAATGTCCACATGAACATCAATACTGATTTTCTCATAATGACTATTTCAATAGTCATCATTATCAGATACATTACCATTATCAGTATTCCTCTTACTAACAATGGGATCTAAAGTTATATTGCTTTCATCATTCATAGCATGACTTACAATTTTATCATAATCACCACAATGCTCATGTTTCTCCTCATCATAATTAAATAAACCACTATCAAGCTAAACTGAGAAACTAGCATCCCTCATACTAGCTTCAATATGAGAGATACTATTATCATTTTCAAGATGAATCTTAGACTCACATACCTCTTCATCATATCTCCCATCCATCTTTGGTTTAACTTGGTCATCAACATGTTCCTATTCAATATCATGAATGCTTAAAGCTTCATTATTTTACATACGAGTTCAAAAATCCAATGGTTCCTTCTCTTTAAAGAAATCATCAACAAGCTCTTAATTCCATTTTAGAGTATTAATTGAAAAGTTAAACTCTCCTCCAAGGTTTCAAAATTAGATTCATTACAAATACCATCTAAGAAATCATTGTTTTACATACTATGGCTCAAAGACTCATCTCTCTTTGATGAGATAGCCTTATCTTGGCTTAAAATATCCTTTTTCTATAACAAGGTATAGAAAAATTACAAATAGAATGAATCTCATACCTTATAGTATTATCTTTGATTCTTCTTGAAGAAATACCTTGATCTTTGCCTCTCCCTTGGCTTTGATCCTGTACTCTCCATGACTTGTGACATAGGAACTGTCTTTACTTAATAACATATACTAGCTTGAACATTGAAGATCTTTTGACCCCTTTGATGAAGCTATTAGTTTCTCCCTTAAAACCTTTGAGTATTAAACATTTATTTAGTCAAAATATATACTTGAAAATTCATTTTCTTATTGATCTATACTTCACTAAGCCTTACATCGTCCTTCTTTTCTTGATGGCTAAAAGATATTTTCTTAATTCTCCTCAAAATGTTTTCCAAGTTAGTCTTGAATTTCTTAATGTCTATTCTAAGCTCTTTCATACTAGACTTGGTTTCCATACCTTTCATGTGTTTAAAGGTAACACTTAAAATAATCAAGATGATATCTACAAGTACCTTCACAAACATCCATACCAATGTTCCTTTTATTCAAGAAAAGTAGTAAGCTTTATACAAAATTAAAAATATGAAATAATTTACTTAAAAACCTAACCTTTCAAGAAAATGAATGGTCAATTATCATAGAATAAACTTGATCTTGTCAAATTAAAATAATCTTTACTAACATTTAGATCATTCAAATCATAACTAGATGTAAAGCTCAAAAAATTTTCAAATTTCATCAAAAGTAAGATAAGTATCAACAATTTAACTATGGAAACCTTCAAACAAATGTTCTGATAATAATATGATGTGGTGCCTAATTAATATACCTTAGAAGGACCTATTCTACAAGCTTCCTAAGTAATTTAGGCTTAGAAAACTAGCGGAACCTCATGAAATGATGCAAATATTCCTTTTTATAGAAAAAAACTCTTAAAATGTAGATGAATACATTAAGATTAACTATCCAAGATCAACTCACATTTCTTTTAAGGATCTTAGAGACACACATGTTCCATATGAATCCTCAATTTCTTATACTAGGAGCATAAGCTTAAGACAAAACACTTATAAGATATTCTCATAATCTTTCTCAAGTGCTCTCCCTTGCCTCTCACTTAAATGCACATAATTGATGAGTAGCAAGTATACCCTACATGCAACCATAAGAATCACTAGTGTTCACTAAGCGATCTGGTTGAATTTTGTAGACTTTAGCTCTCTAAGTATACTAGTTTTTAGGAGGTGAATCTAACTATTACAATCATTGTCTTTTCAATTCCACTCATGAACTGCAAGTGTATGGTTAAGTACAATTGAGGCACATGATTTTTATCATTTTATCTTTTCTGAATTAAGTCCCTAAGAACAAGAATAAAGTAATTAAATGCTTAATTAATCTAATAACTACCTGCTATTGAACTAATCCTAACATAAGCATCCATTCCCACTTTCCATACACATCCTGAACATGTTATAATGCCACTAGGTTACCAAGCATTAAGCGCTATTGGGATTGCAAAGTGTTAAACATATGCTCGAACTAGTCATACTTATGTTTGCTATTTAATTGATATTAATTAATTACTTAGAATCATTAAATTAAATTACATTAATATAAATGCATTAAGAAAACATTAATCTATTCTAAGTTTTGCAAGGTTTTATTAGAAAATCTCATCTTTATTATCATTTGCACTAAAGTGCTCAACTACATCAATGCTCGAATAAAGATCTATATACTTCTTTGACTTCTACTATGGGCACTCATAAAATATTCTAGCTTTCAAATGAAAAAACTACAAGAGCTTCACTACAATTATGAAAAGATTACCATAAATGTAGTAGGTAGGCATACATTTATAGGTGGAGATAGGGTGCCACATCGACGGGTACACGTCAACGTGTCAAACCCTATGTCGATAAGATCATGTCCATGAGATCTCATTAATAGGGTTGTGTTGACAACATCACACTGACATAGCCCAACTATGATGCTCATCATACCCCCATGACTAAATGAAAACTCATCCTTCAGTTCTTTACAAAATTTTTGGAAGGTATGGGATTATTGACTAACTACATACACATAAAAAAAAACACAACACAACACAACAAAAACTAAGTGTCCAAGTGTACATATTTATAGTTATTACAAAAATTAGTGTTCTAAACAACAAAATTGAACACTAAGATGAAAATGACAAACGCAACTCCTCAGAAGGTTGGAAGATGAAGAAATTAGAAAGTCCTAGGTGGTGAAGGCTTCCAAGGTTCTGATGGACCTTCTCCTACTTTGAGTGCACACGGTTGTTGAGGTAGTTGTTGTAGTTATCCTACTACAATTTTAACTTATAGAAAAAGATATAAGGCATCCAATAATGCCTTCATCTTCTCCTTCTTACATTAAGGATCATTCACAGTCCACGTTGCTTCACCAATGTGAGCTAGAATGGGAATATCCCATGGATAGGGCATTGTAGGGAATAGCTCCTTCACATTGATAAACTAGGTAGTGAACTATTTGCATTGGATGTCTAATGTCTTGAGTGCATTCTGCAACTCCTTGTAGTCATTCATTCTCTTGGCTAGGTTCTCAATAGTTGATCTCTAATCAGTGAACTTTACCTTGAGAACCTCAAGTTCTGCATTTGCAATCATAAGCTTTTGCTTAGTCTCTTTATGGTCCTTGAACTCTTCCTTGTACAACAAGTATGAGATAGTCACCTACTTCTCTAATTCTAACCATGGCCTTCCAATAGTCAACATCACTAGGTTTGCATATTGGAGGTTGGCAAGCTCCATATACTTAGTTATTTCCTCGATCTATGGCTCCTTCATGCAAATTTTAGCCTTGTTATATATTATATGCATTTAACCCATCAAATATAGACTACCAAACATCACCTTCTTGCTAGCACTACTAGAGGACCTCATTTACCTTTGCCTTTTCTAATTGAATGTTCTTCTCATTGATTTCTTTTTGCAATCCCACCTAGTCCTTGTAATGATTTTTCATCCTTTCGAACTTACATGCCTCATTTTTCTAGGTGGTAATCTCGATTGCAGATTTTTGGAGAAAGGCACAAACTTCCTCCATCAAGAGTGTTCTATTCTCTACTACAAACCTCCTTAATTCAATGTTTACTCTAGAAAGATGCTTCTACTTTTGATGGATAAATTTGGACATTTGTTGTTTCTGCACATCAACATTTCACAAGTGATGATTTTCTACGATCAAGGCCTCATTCTCCTAGTAAGTCAGACCAAGTCCTTCTAGATGTTGTACATTGTGGCATTAGCCAAGGACTACTCAAACACTACTAACTCCTTAGTGTACTCAACCTCCGTGAGTTTGGCCTAGAGCTATTAAAAAACTTCATCCCATGTGATTACTTGGTTTAGTGTAGAATCAATTCCATAACCAAGAATTGATTTGAAGCTTAGGCTATTTTAAGTTTTCCCTCTAAGATGATGCTTTTGTCCTTGGCATGACCAAGACACTTGACCTCTCACCCTCCTGCAAAAGTACCAAAAATATAGCAACATTCCCAAAGATGTCTAGGAATTGCTACTATTTCAAGAGGGACACCATTACCTCTTAAGTGCTTTGATTTAACCTTGTGGTCACCTACATTTGTTGGGCTAAGAAAATTAGAATCTCATCCTCCATCTAGCTTATGGTTCAGGCCACTTCATTGACGTGGCTCATGGCTAGTCTACACACAGATGGATCACCATGACTCATTGGTACTTGTTGTTCCTGTTAGAGTTCATGCATGTCCTCAATGGTAGCACGGTCTCCAATGTTCTCTCATAAGTGAATGGTGGAGGTGGTGGTTACTGATCATCTTAATAGATTACTTTTGTAAGCACCCTGTCCTTCATCATTTTTTTCCAAAAGGTAGTTGGATCATGTTAGACGACATCATTCATGTAGCGAGCTATGCCTCCCCTCTTGCACAATTTTCTAATGAGGCACAAAAATGGGAGTGCCTTCCTTCCATGTTCATTCTCCTTAAAGCACTTCTCTATCTCAAGATAGATTAGCTGTGGAAGGTTAACAAAGAATCTTTTGCTTAGAGCAATACATGCATGGGCGAAGAACGCTATGATCTTGTTGGGCCCCACCATTAGATTGATATAAAAGGCCACAATTTTAAAGTATGCATGTTCCACCATAGTAATTACACCAAACTCCTTATGGTTCACTTCTTACCACTGCTACATCCATTCTTTCTTAATGCCTAGATCTACCTATGTTGGAATTTTTGTAAGAGGGGCTCTAATTTTAGGTAATCCAGGGGCCTTAAGGATTACTTTCACCAAGTAGTACATAGATATGTCCTTGATTTTAACTCTGGAACCAATCTACCTATTATTCCAGAAAAGGTATGTCTCTCCCATGTACCACTCCTTGTTGAAAGTGAGGATGGGCCACATGGGAGAGCTTTGCAATTGAGTCTTGAGTTTTGGAAGAGAAAAATCCAAGAAGGATCCAAATTTTAACTCTTGAAGAATATATTTCTAAACCTCCTTGGATGCAATTTTTTTGAGGTAATCATTCATCAAGATGACCTTAAGGTTTGGTCTTGGTCCTGGTGCCTCATCTAGGTGTGATTGTTTTGTCGTAGCTACTTTTTTAGGAATATGTTTGACTAATTCCACTTCAAGCTCCTTCCAAAGAGGTCCTATTACATGGGTTTCTATTGCCTAATTCTAGGGCTATTCTTGGCTCCTTCCTGTTCTTGGTTGTTTGTCCCTTGGTTGGGATGATCCTCCCTCCTATGGGTGCTTTCCTTTTGGCACCATCGGTGGTCATAACATAACCAAGGATTAGCATGCAATATGTAACTTATAACATTTGGGTATCTTATCTCATTGGGCATTTACACTTTGGCTAAGTTATGACCATGGAAGATTTATTATTTTAATATTATTTTAATGTTATTTGGTTTATAAGGTCACTAGAGTGTGTTGGAAGAGTTTAACTTTCATCAATTGATGTTTTTAATATTTATTTATTAGTTAAACCTTTGTGGGAGTTAGAAAAATTTTGAAAAAATTTTCATCTAGCAACCTAAGGTTTTTGATCCCCACAACCAAGAGGTTACCTCTGATAGCTATAAGACTAAAGAACAAGGTTAATCGAATAAATGGTTTGGAAGTTATGGCTCTTGAAAGGTTTTGGGGTCTAAAAAATTAAAAAATTCCCCCCTCATTCGAGAACAAATATGAAAAAATGTTAAGTGTGGCTACATATTTATAGAGTTTTTATGTTGTGTCAACGAGATCCCATCAACGAAGCCTATAGAAAATTTTTTTACTTTGAAAAATCTGAAATATAAAAGGAGTCTAAGCATGAAGTTGGGATTCTCAAAGAGCCAAAAAAGCCATGAATGTGATGTAAGAGTGGAAGAGAGATTGAATATTCATCCACACTTCAACTATCGTCTCAAAAAGCCTTACTGGATTGCGTTAATAGATAGGAGATTTAAATCGTTTCAAGAAGCCATTATAACCCAAGCTAAAGATAGGTTAGTATCCAATGCTCTGATTATAACGATTCCTAACTTTACTCTCTCGCTTTCTGATCCGCATTTGTTTAATAGTTTAATGCTTATTACTTATATTCCCGTTGATATTGTAGATCGTAGTGTTTATTGCACAATAGGTACAAGGTTAAGTTTTAAATTATTTAGTTCAGTCAGTATCCAAACACTCTTACCTTTTGGCCAACAAGCTCTCTCTGTTGGTTCAACAAATTTAGAATACGGGACACAGATTAACACAGAGGATCTTCCGATCCATAGGCTCTTCCCAGACCTAGAAGATCCATTAGAAGAATACTATGAGCAGAAAAGACCTAAAAAGTCTTTATTCAGATCATCATCCAAATCTCGGAAATACTATGTAGAACTACAACCACCAAAACTCCTTCCTTATGATCCATTAGCTCCCAAACCTGTAAAACCCACAAAACCATTAATCCTGTTTAAAAAACAAAAATCAACTTATGAAGAACAGGAGGAGAAAATACAAAAGATGGGAAAAATGTTCAAAGAACTAGGTATCACTTTAGATCCTAGGAGAGTCATAAAACAAAAGGGAGAAAAACCTGTAACCATTACTGAACAATCAGAAACAGATCAAAAAGGAAAAATAGTTCTAGAAGATGTCTCTACATCTAGTTCTAGTTCTGACGATGATGTATCATGCTCAATTAAACCATCACAAAGTTGTACACATAAGAATCTACATAAGATAGATCATGACATTAGGTGTGTTGAGTGTGATGAGTTATTAAGGATCAACATGAATACGGAAGAACAAAAAGAAGTAGCACATATGATGCAATATAAGCCATCTGTAGAACAACCCTCTGAAGTCATTAAACTCCATAACTGGACTAATCATAAGTTATCCTATGTAAGTGACCAAAATTTAATGACATATGCAGAAGTAAAAGAAGTACAAAGAGACGTAAAAGATTTGCATAAGATATGGGTTCCTAAGCAAAAAAATGGAAAATCTAAAGGTAAAGAAAAGAAACTTGATCCGTCTGATCTAGATGGTATTTACTTAGATTCACCACCTATCACTCCTCCTAAAGGAAAGAAAAAATCAACAACAACTTATGTACCAAAAAGACGACCGGTACATACAATTCCAAAATCTGAAAAAGGGAAAAAAGAGGAGGAAGAGATTAATGCTAATGAAGAAGATAACGAGACCCTTTATATTGGAAGTGAAGGATCTTTAGATGAAGAAGAAAAGAAAATGTTACAAAAACAAGGTATGATCTTCCAAGATCCTAAAGACTTGACACCTATGCAAATCCGAAGGACATCAGAAAAACCACCACCATATTTTAGTATGGACAACAAATCTATTAGAGAAAGACAAAAAGAGATTGATAAAATCAGTGGTTTCATCGCTAGACAAATTGTCTTAGAAAAGAAAAAATATGAACATGCCATACTCAACGCAACGTTAAATTTCGAAGGTATGTTAAAACGTTGGTGGAATTTCATAGAAGCTCCCGTACGTAAAAAATTATTAAACAATCCGCATGTTATTTTCTTAAATGCTATTACAAAATAATTCTTAGGAAATAAAGCTGATAGGGATAGTGCATATAGGACGTTGTTTTATAGTTCAAGATTACATAAGATTCAGGACATGTCTCCATTCCTTGACATCATGGAAGAATGGTATTATTATGGAAAACTCATACATGACGTAGGTGCAAAAGAACATCTGTTAGGATGTCTTCCAACGCCTTTTGCTAGTTATTATCGAGCTCAACTTCAACATGAAGAAAAGGATCTCGAGGAAATGAGTTTTAGTGCCATCCGCCAATTCCTTGAAAAAGTCACAAGGGATCTGTGTGTCCAGCAAAAAACACAAAAATTAGTAGGATCCTTAACTAAACAAATAGGTAAAGACTTATGTTTACAAATGTGTCCTGAAGATAATTTTGGACAGCTAATTAGGAATAGAAAACAACAGACTGAGTCATGTGTATGTAAACCTACACAACGTACATCACAGAAATATTCAAAACCAAAGAAAGTCTGGAAACGGAAATTCCAGCCAAAAATCAAACGAAAAAATTGGCCACAAAAACCTTTTAAAGGTATGTTTAAACGAAAACAAGGGCCATATAAAAACAAGGAAGTCAGATGTTTCATTTGTTCAGGGAAGCATTATTCTAACCAATGCCCAAAAAAGGATAATCATCCTCAACGCATCAATTTCATCGAAACAATGAAACTTACGGAAGATGATTTTTTCCTAACATATGATTCTGACTTATCATTTTCAAATGGGGATATTTACTTAGAATCTTCAGATCAATATTCCAGCGAAATGGAATTCGAAGATATTCCTGACTACCCCAACGAACCAGGTGATTTAAATTATGATACAGATTCTTCAGGATATATGTATCATGTTTACATGAATGAAGAATCAGAAAGTGATGATCTCTATGAAAGAGATCCAACATATTCCATGTTAAAAAGCCAACTACGCCAATTAGAAAAGAAATGGCAAAAGGTTCCTTTAGAAGACTTACATAAATTTAGGGCTTACAAACACAAAGTAAAATCTAAACGGAATGAGATAGAAACACATAAGCAAATGCTTGAGGAATCATTCGGTATCTATCAAGATTCCCAGAATCCAAATATTGTAGACTTTGAAGATGAAACACAAACACCACATAATGAAGAAAGAGAAGTTACACCAGATATACAAACTTCTATGTGGCGACAATTTCGCATCAAACAACTCAAGAAGTATCTTCAACAGGCCTCAGAGGAACTTGAACGCTTAGAACAACAAGAAGAGAGTTGGCAACAAGCAGAATATGAAAAGGAAACAAAACAGGTAAGCGTAATACTAGAAGTAAACTGTAATACTTCACGACCAATCTTACCTGCCTGTTCCTTTATGATATCATGACCAAAGTATCATAGGTATACTATAGATTGTTTGTTTGACACAGGCGCAGAAGTATCACTTGCTAGAGAAGAAACAATTCCTACATGTTTTTGGGAAGAAAAGGAACCATCCCACATTTCCTTCAACACCCAGAAAAGGTTGTTAACAAAGCAAGCTAAGTTACCTGTTCTAATGCCTGATAAAAAGATAATGTATTTTACAGTCTGTCAATTTCCCTTACCTTCTTATGATTGTTTAATAGGATCAGACAATTTACAAAATTTTGATATTACGATTACCAAACAATTTATCAAATTAAACCAACATGAGTTTACTAGGATAAATGCTAGACAACAATTTAGAAATCAAAAACTCCAAAAATATAATCAGAAAAGGGAAACTTGGATTGTTAACCAAATTGAAAAACATCAACCAAGTTTTGAAGACATAAAAACTCAATTATTCCAATTCGCAAATGATGACCCTACTATATTTCGTCACAAAAAAGAACATTGGTGTCAGATCGAATTACAAGATGGAGTAAAAGTAAAGTCTACTGCGCAACATATAGGAATGTCTCCTAGTCTCAGAAAAGAATGTGAATCAGAGATCCAAGAATATTTACAAAGAGGTTTAATCCGACCAAGCACCAGTATGTTTGCTTGTGCCGCTTTCTTTGTAAACAAACGAGCCGAATTAGTCAGAGGGAAAAAACGTTTAGTGGTTAATTATAAACCTCTGAATGATATTATTAAATCAGTTCAACATCCCATTCCAAATAAAGACGATCTGTTTCAACGACTGCCGCATACTAATATTTACTCCAAGTTTGATTTAAAATCAGGATTTTGGCAGATCCAGGTTCAGGAATCTGATCGTTGGAAAACAGCTTTCACAGTACCCGGCGGATTATATGAATGGAACGTCTTGCCGTTCGGCATCAAAACTGCTCCGTCCATATTCCAAAAGATGATGGACTCTATTTTCCATTCTTATCCGTTTATATTAGCTTACATAGATGATATTTTAATTCTTAGCAAATCGGTAAAAGAACATCTAGATCATTTGCGTATTTTTTCTGACCTCATAGATAAAAATGGACTTGTCCTCTCACCAACAAAAATGAAGATCGGACAGTCTAACATAGAATTTTTAGGTTTAGAAATCTCTGCCGGTATTATAAAATTACAACCACATATAGTTCAAAGTATTATTAAATTTCCTGATATTTTAGAAAACAAAGTCCAGATACAACGATTTTTAGGATGTATAAATTATGTTTCTGGTTTCTTTAAGAATATAGCTAAGGAACGAGATGTATTAAATATATTATTACAAAAACATTCTCCTCCATGGACTCCTACATGCACTGAGGCTGTGAAAAAGATCAAGCAAGTTTTCCAAGAATTACCTCCACTGTTTCTTCCAGGTGAAGGTAAGTTTATCCTTCAAACAGATGCCTCTGAATGTTTTTGGGGCGCCACTCTAAAACAAGAACAAAACCGTACGATCAGGATCTGTAGATATGCTTCTGGGAAGTTCAATGAAGCACAACAAAAATATCATAGTTCCCATAAAGAACTTCTAGCCATTGTAAAGGGCATAGAGAAATTTCGTTTATTCCTCCAACCACAACGTTTCATCGTCAGGAGTGATTTAAAACATTTTGATAAGTATCTACAATCCAAGAATCTTACAAAGGTGGCTCATACACGTTTGATCCGATGGAGTTTATTTTTAGCAAACTTTGAATTCGATAGTGAATATATTGTAGGATCAAAAAATTGTCTTTCTGATTTTTTAACTAGAGAGTTCCAACTCTCTAGTAGTACTAATGCATTTTAGTTTTATTTTCAGAATTACTCCGTAGCGAAGGATCGACTCTTCGTTCCTCAAGGAGGTTACGTCCTAGTTTGCCTAATGAGAGGTTTCTCAGTTTTCCCCAGTATTTTAGTGAAACTAGTAGGTTTGAACAAGAGTGGACTGATTTTAGTAATAGAACAAGATCTCAGAATTCTGATGCCATCATTTCCTAGAAGGTTTTTACAGCCCTTCCTCTACCTGCAAGAAGGACCCAATGGAACCAAGTTCCTGCTCCATACCTTTTCTTGGCCACAGACGTGAACCTCACCAACCTTGAATTTCGCAACTGGTATTCTACTGATTGCTTAAACTGGCCTTATTACCAGCCTAGTGATTTTCATGTCTACCGAATTTCTTTCAGTCCTCTTAGTGAACCTCCAGAAAATGATGATTTGTTCTGGTCCTGGTGGGCTAAATTTGGTCATTCCCCTTCTCACTTACCAACTAATTATCTTGGTCCACTTCGCACAAGTCTCTATGATTATCGGGGTGATTTCTTGTTTTATGGGAATCCTGATCACATGGCTTGGAATTTTTTGCATATGGCTTCCAACCCAGTCTATTTCCTCATAACCTGCATTTCCAAAAGGACAGACTGGCAACTCACATGGGGGCAAGCTTTTTATCAAGATGTGTACACTGCTAATGCCTTTGATATCCAGCACCACTGTCACATCCATCTAAAAGTCTCATACACTTTAGAGCTCTATTATATGGACCGCAGGATTGATGACTATCGTGCCTCTGGAGGAAAGGAAATCAAACTTTATCTTGTTGGTGAGCACTCAGAAGAATCTAATGATAGCACAGACATCACGCCTAATGATTCTCCCGGACGATATGATTACAGCTCTAAAGACTTTCACAACCATGCAGACAATTCTGATGGACATAGTGTCGATTTTGGTCCAAACAGTCCACTGTCACGTTAAAAAGTTGTCTGTCACAATCTCTGCCACAATCTCTTAAAGTGGATCCGAATCCTAAAAGTAGATCGTCCCAGTTGGCATCCATTGATGAAAGGCGGTTTGTAAGCTATAAATAGCAGTATGTGTGTGTGTAAAAATAGATATGAATGCAAGTAGCATAAGTGAGTCAAGTAGTCTGCAAGTGTGAGTTTCTTTCTGCAAGAGTGAGTAGTTGTAAGGAGATGATATCAGTTTCTTGATGCTCTCTGCTCAAAAACTAAGCATTCTCTCTGCCACTGAAAGAGAAATCATTCTGTGATGCGCTTTGCTCTAGAACAAGCATTCCTTTCAGTTCTGTAAATGCTGGTGTGTGCAATAAAATGATTTGTTTTGGCATATCTATGTGGTATTTGGTCTGCATTCAAATGAGCGTATGTGTTAGTTCTGTGTGAACGCTGCGTACTTTGAGGGTATGTGTTAGTTCTGTGTGAACGCTGCGTACTTTGAGGATGGTATCGGAGCCTTGTTGCGGTTCTTCGTCATTCAATGCCCGAGGTGGACGTGAGGGTTGCTCGTAAGATCGTTCTTGCAAGGCTATAAGCCACGCAGTAACGGCTGACGAATAGGCGAGTAAGTCGTGCAAGCCAGGGGCTGAACGCAGAGTAGGCATGTCTAATGGCGAGTTCTTCCAGAAGACCAACTCCAGGTTCTCATTCTACTTTCTCTTATATTCAACGTTTGTCAAACTATTGCTCCTCCGCGAATGCTAGTATGTTGCCACCACCTCCATGCCAAAAAGATTTCTATCCCAAATCCTCCTTGCACACGTTTGAATCCTTTCAGTCTATGCATTTTAGTGAATGTGATCTCGGTATTGCTGGTTCTGGCCTTCATCCAGTCGCTCTTACTTTTTTTGACCCGGGGGAGGTTGATAAATGGAAAAAAGCAGGTTATCAATATATCCATCTTGCTGATACACAAAAAGGAGTTTTTAGTTGGAAAATGAATTCTTAAGAAAAAGTGCCACTAAGGAATACATAGCTGGATGCAACCGATGGTAAATGCGGAAGGACTCAACTACTAAAATGCCTAAGGATAAGGAACTTAACCAACCCAACTAAGAGAAATGCAAGTGGGTCCTCCCCATAGCAAGCTCATGTCCTTTTGCCCTTTCATATCCTCAAATCAAGGAGTTTTTGGGCCCCCACAGTTGATTAATGGTTATGGAAAGTTAAGGACTTAATCCAAGAAGAATCTACCTAAGAATTTTGGCATGTCAAACTAAGACATTGAACAAGACATGAGCATTTGTGGATGAGAGAGGAAGAGAGGAATGGAGTTATAGATCATGATCACATGAAGTTCCTTGTGTATTTTATGGTTAAATGACCTAATAAAGTCTATCCTTAGTCCAGATCAAAACCAACCTCTTCTAGCAACTTTGCAACAATACTCTAAGACCAGTCCACCTTCTCAAGATACAAGAATTCTCCCATAGATCAATCACTATTCTCAAAAAAAGAAGAAAAGATAAGCAACAAGTGAGAAAGGGTCTTAGTTAGAAGGGACCTTCAGGATTGGGTAACATGTCTTCCTAGTTTCATAACCAATGCTTGTAGCCCGTTATTTTTTCTAAGGGATGTGCTTTGAATTCTCATCCTTTATTTTGTCATTTTTTTTGAATGTTATGTTTTTATGGATTTTTTGATGAAAACCGAACCATGTAAAGATGTTAACTTCCTGTTATAGGTTGATAGCAAACTTTTAAGAAATCCATGAAAGTACCCATGCACTCAAGCGGGTAGAAAAGTATAGATAACATCAAATCCCCTTGAAGTTACACCCTTGTCAATCCATTTTAATTGTTCCCAAGTTTGGAAACTACCATGGTCACAAGTTCATTAAAGTTCTTATTAAGGAAGAGACCTCATATTTCCAAAATAAGGAATGCTATAGAGTTTTTTGGATGAGTGGATGATGTGGACTTACTACCTATTCCATGAAAAAGAAACCATGTCTTAGTTATTAATACCAAAACTCAAAGAGAGAATCCAGACATTAGCAATCAAAAACATTAAGTAAAAACCACAATCAATAGTAGCTATAGCAACACTATGTTCTATTGGCAATAAAGGAAAAGAAAAAACATAATAAAACATAAGAAAAACCAAACCAACATAAAGTGAAATATAAAAGAGATTATAAAATATTTAAGAAATATAAAACGTACTAAATATGATGTAAAATAAAAAATGAGAAAAATAAGAAAACTGTAAAACAAAAAAGTGTAAAAATTGAGGAGCCACTTTAAATGATCAACATGGATGGCCATCTCCCCCATGACTAAGTTGAAAGAAGGAGATCTAAAATATTCAGCTTGCTTATCCATCTCATGAGGTGCTATGGTTACTGACTTTTTTGGGCTCATGGAAAGGTTTGACTTATTGTGTGTTGATCAGCAATTTTTTTTTCGGCTTTTAGATTTGTAGATTAATATGGCCCTAGAAGAAAAGGTTTTACAAATAATATAAGGCCCTTCCCATAAAATTTGGAAATTAGTTCATTGTGGCACATGTGTAGGGTTCCAGTAAAGGACCTTGTCTCTCGATCAAAATTTTACCTTTCTTATTTTGAGATCATTGTGTTTCTTATTGAATGCGTTGTCCACTTCATTCAAGGATAGGGCCACCAATTGATTCTCATATAGCACGTTAAGGATGATCAGGTCAAGGTCAAGATCACAAGCTATTGAAAGCACATGGAGCTTAGACTAAATAGGAAGAGTTGGAAATTTTTTGTACACTAGCTCATATGGAGAATAGCCTATAAGGAGTTTCCTTATTGAGTAGTAGGTCCAAAGGGCATCATAGAATTTTGTGTTCTAGTCTCTCCTATATTTGCTAATTGTTCTACTTAAGATCTCAGTGATCTCCCTATTTGTAACCGCAACTTGACCATTGGCTTGGGGTGGTAAGGTGTTGCTAATTTATGTTCTACTCCTAAGCATTGCATGAGTTTTTGAATGGTGATGCCTATAAAACAAGTACCATTATCATAAATCAATGCACCTAGCACCCCAAACCTATTTACAACATTTTTTTGTACAACTAAGTAACTATAGAGGATGTATAGTTGGTGAAGGTTGCTACTTCTACCCATTTCATATAATAGTCAACAATGACTATCATCTACACCTTTCCATTTGACATGGGTTTGATGAAATCCATGAAGTCAATGCCCCAGATATCAAACGGTTCCAGTGATTGGATCCAATATTGAGGATCCTCCATACAAGCAGTCACCCCACTATCACGTTGGTAGTTTTCATAAGAGAAAATAAATTAGTGGGCATCCCTAAAGAGTGTTGGCCAATAATACCCTGCCATCAAGATCTTAATGGTCATGCATCTCCCAGAATAGTAATCCCCACAAGGGCCCTCATGAGCATCCTAGAGGATGTGTAATTGATCAACATCAGGAACACACCAACAAACTAGGTCATCAACACACACCTTGTAAAGGTGCCCATTCATCTCCATGAATCATTTGGCCTAATGAAAAAACTATTGTTTCTTCTTACCATCAAGCTCTTCTGGCATCTCTTGAGTGAAAAGGTAGGTGAGGATGCCATCATATCAATTAGGTTCATTAAGTAAATGTTCATTTATAGAACTAGTAAAGAGGAGTTCATCAGGAAATTGATCAGAAAGTGGGCTCTCCTCCTCTTTTTTGTCGCATCTTAATGGAGGCAAGTGGTTAGAAACCACATTCTCAATTCCCTTTTAATCTACCATCATGAGATTTACTTCCTGCAAGATCACTAGCCACTGTATGACACAAGGGCTTACCATTGATTTGTTCATGAGGAAGTAGATTGCACTATGATCTACATGCATGAACACCTTGTACCCAAGTATATAGTGCCTAAATTTCTCCAAGGCATACACCACCACCATCAATTATTTCTCTATTTTGGTGTAGTTTAGTTGTGCATCCACACTGCTTCAACTCGCATAGTGGATATAGTAAGGACTTTTCTAAATATCCAACTACATGATCATAGCTTCCAAGGCATAATTTGATGCATCCATCATAATGTGAAATGGTCTAGACCAATCAACTACTTGTAGAATTAGAGTTTCTACAAGCTTTTTCTTGAGTTACTAAAATCCATTCTTGCATTCCTCAGTATAGATGAACATAGAATCTTTCTTTATCAACTCCAGCAATGGTTTAGCAATCTTAGAAAAATTCTCTATGAATTGTTGATAGTAGGTAGTGTGACCAAGAAATTATTGGAAATATTTAATAATTGTTGATTGGTAGGTAATTCCTTGGATGATCCTTACTTTCTTAAGGCCCACCTCAATCCCTACTTGTGATATTTTATACTCCAAGATAATGCTCTCCTAGACCATCAGATGGATCTTGTGCCAATTGAGCTGAACGTTGGTCTCCACACACCTTTTTAGTACTTGGTCAAGGTGATCCAAGGCTTACTCAAGTGTAGTGCCATAGGTGGAGAAGTCATCCATGAAGACTTGCATCACGCTAATAATCTACTATTAAAAGATGCTCAGGACAACGCATTGGAAGGTTGTAGGGGAATTTCATAGGTCAAAGGGCATCCTTCTATATGCAAAAGTTCCCCATGGACTTTTGAATGTGATTTTGGCCTAATCCTCAAGTGCAATCTAGATTTGGTTATAGCCACTATAACCATCTAGAAAGCTGTAGTAGCAATGCATAAAGATAG
>MNCI01011487.1:311819-399447 GCA_015680685.1 Gnetum montanum | reverse complement strand
GACAACATTAGCAGTGGCAACACCCACAGTCCCCAGGTGACTCTATGGGTCACATAAACCCTCCACGTTACTACCAAGTTCAGGAGTATTTTAGGACTCCTTCTCCTTCAGGAAACGCTCCATACCCACACTATCCTCCAATTCCATCCGCATCTCTTGCACTAGTAGCCCCACCACCAATCGCTCCAACAAAGCCTAAAGTAAATCCCACTCAACCGCAACAACCCAACACTGCGAGGGCTCCCAATCCTCCAATATCCGTTGGTTCTAACAATCATACACCAAAAAGACCCTTCCTTAGGATCAACAATCCAACTAAGCCTTCGCCTTCACAAGTGGTTGAGCATCCTAACACCCCCATACCAAATAAGGTTTTGGGAAACCCTTTGATAGAGAAATCACGTCCAATGCATACAATTATGTTAACACATACAGTAACCGACTGGATCAAGGTTAGCCACCTTCCAAAGAAATTATCGGATCTGGGAGTCCCCCTAATTTATCTCCAAGTCACTAGGAATGAACCCCATAAGGCTCTCCTCGACTTGGGTTTTGGGGTCAACTTAATCTCACAAGAACTGTATAAAACCTAGAACCTACCTCCACTCAAGAAGAGCAATGTTTGCCTAGAGCTGGCTGACCAATCCATCGCTATTCCTTTGGGACAGGTTGAGGACATTGTTACGACTATCGGTGGATGGTCATATCTAGCCAATTTCCTAGTAATCCAAATAAACAATGACAAAGGGAATTTCCCAATTATAATGGAAAGGGCATGGCTAAATATAATCGACGCACGCCTAGGAATCTGCAACCTTTCCCTAGAAATATCCAAGACAAATAATTTTTGGAAAATTGAGAGGAAAAGAGTTCCATGCATCACATATAGTGACACGGGGTGTCATTGTGTGCAGAAATCATAGGTGATGCAAAGTTTAACATTGCCTGCATGCAATTAGTGTGCACAGGATGTTGACATCCAAAAGTGCCTATAAGTGATAGCCACACAACAAGAAAACACCCAGTGGCTGATGGTTGATAAAGAGAGCAACTCAACAACCTACATGGAACTAGCTGAGGGAATAATTAGTGCTTACATTGAAAGCACAGATATACTAGAGCAAGTCCATTGCCAACTTCCAGTCTATAACTCCGAAAACATCAATTGGGAAAAGTTGGAGATTCTTGAGGAGTTTAAACAAGAGCCCCTCGATTTAAAACCGTTACCCACAGTTTTGGAATATGTGACCCTTAAAAATGAAAAATCGATGATCATCAACACAAAGCTTGCACCCAAGCAAAAAGAAAGTTTGCTAAAGATGATAAACAAGTGGTCAACAACCTTTGCCTGGTCATACCTCAAACTAACCAAAATAGATCCTAGGATATGCCAACATAGGATTTACACAGACCCCTCTATGAAGCCTCGCAAACAACCCTAGAGGTGATTGAACCCAAAGTTAAAATAAATAGTCAAAGAGGAGCTAGAGCAGCTTCTCAAGGCTGGGTTCATTTACCCTATCATTGACAGTGAATGGGTTAGTCCTCTTGTCATCATACCGAAAAAAGGAGGTAAATGGAGGGTATGTATAGATTTTAGGCTATTAAATATGGCAACATTCAAAGACCACTTCACATTGCCATTTGTTGACCAAGTCTTAGAAACTATAGCAGGGCATCACTATTATAGTTTTTTGGATGGATATAGTGGGTACAACCAAATACAAATTGCGCTAGAAGACCAAGCCAAAACAATGTTCATCAGTCCTTGGGCAATGTTTGCATACAAACAAATGCCTTTTGGCTTATGCAATGCACCTGCCACGTTCCAACGATTAGTTCTAACCATCTTTCAATAGCAAATAGGTAACGGAGTAGAAGTCTTCATGGACGACTTCTCCACTTATGGGACGAGCTTTGATCAAGCCCTCGACCGATTAGATCAAGTATTGAAACGATGTGTTGAAACCAACCTCAAGCTCAACTAGCAAAAGAGTCATTTGATGGCTCAAGAGGGCATCGTACTAGGCCACAAAATTTCACAATCAAGAATTGAGGTGGATCCAGAAAAAATTAAAGTCATCCAAAGAATTACCCAACAACCAGAGACCGTTAAAGAAATTAGGTCATTCCTTGGACACACTGGCTACTACAGGAGGTTTATCGCAAACTTCTCCAAAGTTGCCAAACCGTTGGTAGAATTAACGAAAAAAGATGCACCATTTGAATGGATTAGGGAATGTGAACGAGCATTCCAAACCCTCAAACAGAGGCTTGTGGAAACCCCCATTTTACAAGCCCCTGACTGGTCTAGGCCATTCCATATCATGACCGATGCATCTAACTATGCCTTAGGAGCTGTACTGACACAATTAGATGAACAAAAACGACCTTATTACATCCACTATGCCAGTAAGAGTATCACCAGTGCACAACTTAACTACACGACTACAAAAAAGGAATTAATGACTATAGTGTTTGCACTAGATAAATTTAGGCAATATGTATTGGGTTACAAAGTATACATCCATATATATCATAGTGCAATTAGGTTCCTTATGAACAAGCCAATGGTTAGCCCACGTATTATACGTTGGTTGGTAATTCTTCAAGAGTTCAACTTAACCATAGTAGACCGTAAAGGCACCGATAATGTAGTCATTGATCACCTATATCGATTGCGGTGGGACAACAAAGAGGATGAATACGTTGTATCTGACCATTTTCCTGATGAAACCCTCTTTGCTGGTGTAGTAAATAATCAACCCATGGAAAGAAATTGGTATAGTAGCATTCTTACCTATCTCACTTCCCAACAAATACCACAGGAGTTGGACTTTAGGAAGAAATAACAATTTCTTCACAAAACCAAGTACTTCATGGAAATCAAGGGATAACTTTATAAAGTCTACCTTGATGGCTTGGTTTGATGGTGTGTGCCTGATCAAGATCAATTAAAAGTTCTCCAAGATGCTCATGAGGGTCCCTGTGGGGGTCATTATGCTGGGAGACGAACGGCTACTAAGGTCCTGCTTGCAGGATATTATTGGCCAACATTATTTTGGGATGCCCATCATTTCTCCCAATCCTGTGAGTGTTGCCAACGTGATGGGGGAATGATTGCTAGAATGGAGGATCTGCAACAATGGATTCAGCCTTTAGAACCCTTCGATACCTAGGGAATAGATTTTATGGGACTGATTACACCAATGTCCAATGGAAAAGCATATATAATCGCTGATGTTGATTACTTAACCAAATGGGTTGAAGCAGCCGCTATAACAGACTGCACATCATCTACAGTTGCACAATTTGTATAACAACAAATCGTTAACAGGTTTGGTGTGCCACGTGTGCTCATTTCTGATAATGGAACACATTTTACAAGTGCAACCTTTCGGAAACTGATGCAATGCTTAGGGGTTGAGCATAAACTGACCACACCTTACCACCCCCAAGCTAATAGTCAAGCCGAGGTTACTAATAGGGAGATTACAAGAATATTAACATGAACAATTAGCAAATTTAGGCGAGACTGGAGCACGAAACTGAACGACACTCTTTGGGTGTATCATTCCACTTGGAAGCTCCCTACAGGATATTCTCCCTATGAGCTAGTGTACGGGAAACTTCCAAAACTCCCCATACAGAATGAGCTCCGTACACTATCCATGGCTTGCGAACTTCACCTGGATCTCGACCTAGCACAAAAACAACAGTTAGAAACTTTGAATGTATTAGACGAGAATAGATTGGTTACACTATCATTAAATGAGTTGCATAAGGCACACAGTAAACAGCGTCATGACTTAAGGATCTGAAGGTTTAGGTACCAACCAGGAGATAAGATCCTTTACTGGAACCCCATGCATGTACCCCAATGTACAAAGTTTCAAACCTTGTGGGAAGGACCTTATATTATTTATACTACCTTCCCCTCTGGAGCCATGATGATATATAAGCCTGACAGCCTGGATAAAAGGTTATTGGTTAATGTACAACAAACAAAACCTTTCCGTGAATCCACAATAGCCAGTCCAAGTTACACCTCCTCCAACGGGCAACCTTGCTCATTATTTCAGATCTCTCCCTTACAACTTAGTCATGGGAAAGATGGCCACCTATGCTGATCATATGGGGCCCTTAGTTCTTTTTCAAATTTTTTTTTACACATTTTTTTTTATAACATTTTTGTTTTACAAATTTCTTTAACTTTTCTAGTTTTTGTTTTACAACATCATTATACTTTTCCAATTTGTGTGTGTGTGTGTGTTCCACCATGTAAGTTTGTTCCATAATAAGTGTTCAGAATGATGGTATGAACTATTTTCATCTTGATTGCTAATGTTTGGTTTTTACCTTTAAGTCACAATGTTGATACTAAGGTATGTTTCTTTTGATATGGCAGGCAATGAGACCACTTCATCCATCCATCCACCAATTTCTATGGTTTCTCTCGGCTTGGAAATGTACAATCCCCTTCTAATAAGAACTTTAACAAATCAGTGAATGGGTATTTCTCAAACTAAGGAAGGACTCAGGGATTGAAAAGGATGTGACTTCAAGGGAACTTGATGCTTTTGTGTTTTTCATTCTCTTGGGTGCTTGAATGTTTGTTCTTGAGTTTTCTTACCGTTCTGATGTTATCCAATTATCGAAAGCTAAGATAATAAAAATAATCAAGTCTTTGCATGGTGTGGTTCTCACGCATAAAAACACAAAACACAAAAATAAAAAAACAAAGTGAGAATTCAAAGCACACCCCTTAGATGAATAAACTTGGGCTACAAGCACTGGTTATGGAACCCAAAGTGTTCCCTCTAACTAAGGCCTTTCTTGCTTCCCATTCTCTCCTTTGTTTCATCGGAATGGTGGTGGCTCTTGGGGAGTGCATTCTTATTGTCCAAGTGGATGGTTTAACCGAATGCATTGATGCGAAGTCACTGGATGTGGTTGTTTTAAGGCCATAGTTGGAATGAGAATTGCTAAGTCACATTAATCATAAAACACACAAGGGGCTGTACACCACCTTGTTCTTAGGATTCCATTCAATTCTCTTCTCTCCCTCCTTCTCTCCATTGTTCACCTCATTGCTGGTTGTATCATTAGTGTATATATTTTGGTTGATGCATTATTTTATTTTTGGTCAATTCTTACGGTTAAGACTTCAACTCTTGTTCCAAATGACATTCCCAGGGCCTACGGACTCTTTGAATATGGGTTTGTCAGGGCATTACAGGCATGAGCCTGCTTTGGGGAGGACCCACTAACATTCCTATTTGAAGCATTGGTTAAATTCTTTCCCTTAACATTTTGCAATTCATTTTATTTTGTTTATTTCCATCTTGACATCCATTTCATCGATGCCATAGTTGTTCCTTTTTATCTATCTTTATTACTCCTTTTCTTTCTCCATTCTAACACTACCAGAGGTTTGCGATTAGTCATGGGAGTATGGGGCCTAATTTTTTTGATTTTCTCCTAGCCTCTAAATTTTTTGATTTTCTTCCTAACCCCTACACCTTCGGTAGTCATCATTAATATATTCCCAAATCCATATCAGCCTTACCAAAACCTAGCCAATGTACCTACACCAAAGCAAGGTATTAATTACATGATGATTCATTTACCCTTGCTAATATATAATTGTGTTGTGTGTGCAGATGGCGGACATGCAACAACGAATTGGATCTCGAGCAAAGACTTGGAACAGAGCAGCATTGAAGCAGCTATGCAAGGAGCAAGATCGATGGCATGCTTACGGATAGACAACAAAGATGCAATCTTGGCATTGGCAACAACAACACTTCTTTCTCTCTCTCTCTTTCTCAGCTGCCAACTACGGCTTGATGTCATTGTAATAAGGTGTTCACCCTTGTTGTCATGAACACTAGTTTTGTCAAGTCTTGTAATGATGATCCGTTCACATGTCATCCCATTAGTTTCATTCCCCTAAATAATTCTATACCTTCTCGATATTATTGTAAGGAACTCAAGGACGAGTTTTCATTCAGTCATGGGGGTTTGATGAGATGCGATATCGCATGCACCACGATATCGCGTCGTCCCCTGCCATATCACGTACGCGATATCGCGGTCCGTCGTCAAATCTATAAATAAGAGGTGGCACTCCCCTTATTTTCCATCCTAGGCTAAAAGTAGGGAAACTCTGGCAGTTTGATCACTCTGGAGATAGAATATTTTCCATGTGTCCGCAGTACGAGTCCCCAAGTGAACAAATCTTTATTCGAGCAACATTGTACCTAAACGTAAGTTGTGTATAGCAATAAAGATGAGCTTTGTGGATAAACCTTGTAGTGCATGGAATAGGATTTATTACTTGTTATTTATTACATGTTATTTATTACCTACATTAGCGTGGCATGAGTACGACTTGATTACGAGCATTGACGAATGTGTACGGCTAATCAAGGAATCGGCTGCTCATCGCGATTAGATTCTCTCACCCTTATCTCCTAGAATGCAGAATGAGTACGACTTGATTACGAGCATCTACAGATGTGTATGGCTAGTCAAGGAATCGGCTGCTCATTACGTTTAGGCTAGTTAAGTGCCTCAGTACGACCACTTCGAGCACGTGTGTTACGTGTGGTGAACCCAGTAACGATTAGCGTATGGTAGCCAAAGTTGCATAGTTCAGGGTGTGTACAGTAAGTGGGAATGGATGCTGACACTAGTTAATTTCAACTTAGTCCTTAGTTAGAGTTAGTTAGCNTCTTAACATAAGCATCCATTCCCACTTTCTATACACCTCCTAAACATGTTATAGTGCCACTAGGTTACCAAGCCTTAACTACTAATGGGATTACCAAGTGTTAAGTGTATGCTCAAATGGTCATGTTGATGTTTTCTATTTAAATGATATTAATTACATAGTTAAAAACATTAAAGTAAATTTCATGAATATTAAATGCATAAAAAATTAATCTATTCCACGTGCTGCAAGGTTTTATCAAAAAATCTCATCTTTATTATCATTCACATTGAGGTGCTCAGGTATATCGGTGCCTGAATAAAGATCCATACACTTCTTTAACTCTTACTATGGGCACTCAAAAAGGATTCTAACTTTCAAAGGGAAAAACTGAAAGAGCTTTGCTACAATTATGAAAAGATTACCATAAATGTGATGGATAGGCATACATTTATAGGTGGAGACAGGGTGCCACATCTATGGGTACACATCAACATGTCAAACCCTACGTTGATAGGATCACATCAATGACATTCTGTCAATGCAACCCAACTATGATGACTCATCAACAATGTTTTAGTACAAGTCCTTCCTTACTTGCACTCAAACTTTACTATCCAAAATCAAGCCTAGGATACTCTTATAGCTTCTTGGTATGAGCTTTCATCTTTCTAGCATTCAAAATATAATTTTAATGTCCATTATTCATCAAAATAGACATCTTATGATTAGAAGATACATCTTCACAGAGTGTAGATGAGTTGTAGGACACGTTTTGGCATTTAGTGTAGATGTCTTACTTCTAGAGAAGATACCTATCTTGTAAAGGAGAAGTCAATACTCTAGAGGAGACATCTATCTTAACAAGGCCAAAAATAAAGATGTTTTTTTAGGTTTGAAAAATTTGAACATATATAAATAAGTTCCCATTAATACTAGAACCCCATAAACTCATCAAAATAGGCTCCAAACATCCCCAAACATGCCAAAAAAATCCAAGGAAGCATTACCAAAAAGACCAACATAATAAGAAACATACAAAAAAGACACACACACACATAAAAAAAATTGAATATTACACAAGTGCTAGGTGATGTCCTCATCATAAGTACTACCATGTTCTTAGAAGTTAGATATGGTAAATGCCCCTTTCACATGTGATATTAATCTCTCATGATTGTTCATCTCTTTCTACAAGTTTCTTCCTAGTGATATTCTTATTTTTCCAAATTATTTTATCATTCTCACTTCAAGTAGAATCCATGTCTTCAAACATGCTATTTATCTTCCATATCATAAAACTTAACGATTCCATGTTGGGGTTTTTCATGTCGCTTACCTAGCATCCTAAATGCTTTAATAATGTTTGGAGAAGTTATACGTAGATCCTTTATAAGTTCTTTAATTTATTTAACTAAATTTTTATAAATCACAAATTTTTTCTTTCCTCTTTTAAAGCTTTTGTAATTATAATTTCCATCTTTGTCTATATTATTTTAATTTTAGATTCATTTTTATTTTCCTTAACATTGGTATCTAGTATTACTAAATCCACCATGTGGACTCCACCAAAGAATAACTACTATATGATTACATTCACTTATTTATCACTTGAAGATGATTTGAATATAAAACACTTTAATTTATTCATAAAATTCAATAGAATAAATGAAAAATACTTGATGTTTGATATATGTGATTTTAAAACTATGATAGCTTTAATTTGTTCGCATGTCAAGAAGGTAAAAAAACTAAAATGCTAATATTTAAAACCACCTTAAAAGACAAGGTTTACTTTTGATTATAATCAATTCAAATATAACTCCCCTTAGGGATTACTTTCTTACTTTAAACAAAATACATATTTTGCATGTAGGAAAAACATTTTATGATTATCAACTAATGATAGATGAGAAATTAAGAGATGCATTGGTTGAAAAAAGTTAAGAGATGATCATAACTAACATATGAAAAATCAACACCAATATTAATGTGTAATTTTCATCCATGAACATTTTTATTGATGACTGACACATATATTTTGACCAACTTAAGTAGTATAAACAATCCATCAACTAGTTATCAAAGTTCAATTTCTTCATCTACTCCATGTAAAACTTATCATAATGTATATGATTGGTGATGAGTATGTTCAATCCCCAACGATATGATCTACAAGCATTGGTAAATCGTAGGACTAGACATTGGGCATACTCATCACTCATCATTGTCATCATTACTAAGGAAGATGTTAGATGTTTAAAAGTAGCTATGAGTATACATTATCTTTGTAGTTGTTAATAATGATTTATCTTTCTTGTGTTATTACTATATTGATAAAAGCGTACACATTTTTCATTTTTAAATATTCCTTCCTCTTGTAGAATAGAAAGTTCAACTTCAATTAAGCATAAATACAAAATCCAATTTGTGGATTTACAAACATGAGAATTACCCAAGAAAGTCTGAATCATGTATGCTTACAATGCTTGTTTCTACCTAGAATTTACATTTATCTTCCATTAAGATGCATAGTTTGATGGAGAAACTAGATGAATAATTCTTTAAGTGGTTGATAATGTATCTCCATCCATGCTACAATTTGCCATAACTAAGGCTTCATTGGGTCATGTAGCAAATGGCTATTGCATTAATAAGAAGGTCATGAGATCTTACTAGCCTAATAATATCCAACATAGTGAAAATTAAGAATGAGAATAAGGATATCAATGCAGAAAGGGTAAACATAATCTTTCATCAGAGATGGAGTCCAACTAAATAGAGAATAAGACTTTAGGATCTATAAGAAGGAATAATCAAATCCTTTAATGTTTCCTTTACACCATATTTAAATTCAACAAGGAGAAGTTACAAAAAATCATCACGTGATCCTTGCTAAGAATGCATCTTATCAAAAATAAAGAAAATTGCAAATTAAAGGAATATCACAAATGAAAAACCCCTAGTAAGGTAGTAAGACATAAGAGGAGACATTATTGAGGAAGTAAAAGTTAACACACTAACTTTAATAACTTCTCCTTATCATAGGATTTAGAAACTCATGATAGAAGAAGGGTGGAACATGATCTTAGAAGAATAATGCATAAATGGTTGTAAAATAAAATAAAACAAGAACATGATAATGACTCTAGTAGTTTAGAATAAAAGGTGGATATTACCACACTCAATAGTAAGAATGAATCATTGTTGGCTACACAATGCATATTTCACAACAAAGAGAGGATGCACATTCTACTTAAGCATGAATATGAGAGTTACATTAAAAGACTTAACATGAAAAATATGTTGCAACTTAAGGGAGTTTATAATGTTGACATGTAGAATCATTTATAAGTCTTCCATAATGCTTACAGATTATCAAATACTACTAGTAAGTGAAAGAAATTTAAGATTCTTTTTAATACTTTAAAAAATAAGGTAGAAATATCATATACATCTTTAGAGTCAAACTATATTTAAATGTGGATAATTATGTTAGAAGTCTTCAATGAAAAGTATCTAATTTAAGTAAAAAGATCTATGGGTAGAAGCAATCCATTCATGAATCATTAGATGAAACCTTGGGAAAATATTACACTATACTTTAAAAATTCCTAGGTCATGGATTCTTCTAGAAAAAATAGCTTTGTCACATTGTAGATGGACATAGAAACAAAACTCATGAGACTCTTGGGATTTATGTCTAAGTAAAATTTTTAAAATACAAAGTCTACTATATTCAAAAGCTAATAGACTAGGTAGCAAAGGAGAAAGATGAGCTTTGAAAAAGAGAAGATGTAGAAATGATATCAACCTCAAGTATATGAAACTTAAGAGGTGGACATAATCTAGAAGATGATGCAACAAAATATCTTACAAATTTAAAATTAATCTTAGAAATATCAGTAAAGGTTTTAAAAATATGGAATGCTATCAATGAAAAATTTTGACCATATTAAAAATAATGAAGAATAAAAATTAATAAAAAAATATCAAAATTCAAAAAAGATCTAGCAAAGCAAAGAATGAAAGACCAATTCAAGAGAAAAGGTGAAGTAACTATTGATGAAAAGTATTTAATTTAAAGATATAAATTTATGATAAATATGACTAAAAATAGTGTACATATGCTAAGGGGGTTTTCCACATTATATTACAAATGAATATAACTATAAGAAAATAAGGTACTTATGCTCTTATTTCAAAATTTGATAAAAAGAA
Source organism: Gnetum montanum (assembly GCA_015680685.1). Taxonomy (NCBI): domain Eukaryota; kingdom Viridiplantae; phylum Streptophyta; class Gnetopsida; order Gnetales; family Gnetaceae; genus Gnetum; species Gnetum montanum. The sequence continues at coordinate 388,511 of MNCI01011487.1, read as the reverse complement.
TATTTTAGGAAGATTGTAATATTCATAAATTCATTACAAAAAAAATATCATAGTATTTATGCAAAGTATCCTCATAGACATAAGTGTAATAATAGTAGTAGTGATAAATTCCATACTCATGGAAGATTTCATTACAAGTTCACAAAAAAAAGTATCCATATCATCAACTTTATCCTTATAGGTACTTTGTAAAATAACTAGTCTTTCCAATAAGTTTTTCTTCTTCTACATGTCATTATTATCATCAATAATATTATAAACATGTTGCACCTACTCCTCAATCCCCACCTTACATACTTCATTCACTTCAAAATTTCTCATCCTTTGTACCTCTATTCCAAATGTAAGTGATGAGTGGCGAGGTACCCCTACACTCAACCATACGAATACGAGTGTTTCATGCATGATCCAATTGAACTCCAAGGATTAAGTGCTTACGTGCCCAAATGGAACACTTAAGGTTAATCAATCGTTGTCTTCCCAAAATTACTTGTATTGTCACGGTTGTATGGTTAAGTAAGCCTGAGGTGTATGATTTTTATATCTTTTATGTTTTTAATGCCTATGCTAAGAGGGAAAAGGTGAAGAGACTAAATGACTAATTTTCATTAACTATTCATTAACTAAGTTCTAATTATCCTAGCACCAATATCTGTTTCCACTTGCCGCACACACCTTGAACTAGTGCAACGCTACTGGGATTACCAAATGCTACTTGTTACTGGGTTACCAAGCATTACACACGTGCTCGAAGCGGTTGTACTGAATGCACTTAACTAGGAGAGTCAAGGGTTGAGAGAGATTAATTATCTAGGAAAGCATTTAAACATTTAACAATAATTAAATCCTATTTAGCTTAGTCCATATGCTACAAGGTTTATTAGAAAGTTCGTCTTTATTGTCGTACACAAATGTGTGCTCAGGTACAATTTTCTTGAATAAAGATCCATTCACTTTAAGACTCCTACTGCGGGCACATGGAAATTATTCTAACTCTGGAATGGTAAAACTGCTATAGTTTGGCTAAGGGTCTAAGTCTAGATGTGTGAACAAGGGAAAGCCACCTCTTAGTTATAGAACTCGTGACGGGCTGCAATATTGTGTACGTGATAGCGCAGGTGTTAATGCGATATCACGGCTCATCATACACCCATGACTGAATGAAAACTTTTCCTCGAGTTCCTTACAAAATATTGGGAAGGTATGGGACTATTGACTTGAATGACACTAACGATGAATGGGGTGACATGTGAACGGATCATCATTACATCACATGACAATATTAGTGTTAATGATAATAATAGTGAACACTATACACATTTGACATCGAGCCTTATTTGGCAACTGAGAAAGAAGAGAGAGGAGAGAGAGAAAAGAAGAAGTCTACTGCTGCTGATGCCAAGATTGCGCCTTCCATTTTTTATCCATAATCGCACCATCAATCTTCTTCCTTGCATAACTACTTTAGCACTAGTCCATTCCAAGTATTTCCTCCAGATCCAATCCATTATTGTATAATTTTCATCTGCACACACAACACAGTCTAATATTAGCAAGGGTAAATGGATCACAATGCAATTAATACCTTGCCTCAGTGTAAGGTCCATTGGCTGAGTCATGGTATGGCTGATGCGAATTCTATAGATCTAATATTGGTGACTACTCGAGGTGTAGGGGTTAAGAGAAAATAAAAAAATTGGACCAAGACTCCCATGACTAAGAGTGAACCTCTGGTAGCGATAGAATGGAAAAAGAGAAGAAATAAGAAATATGGAGAAAAAGAAACAATGGTAACGCCGATAAAATGGATGTCAAAGATGGAGATGAACAAAATAAATGGTGATTGTGGAAATGTTTAAGGAAAAGAAATTAATGGATGCACCAAATAGGAATGCCAGTGGGTCCTCCCCAAAGTAGGCTCATGCCCTTAATGCCTTGACAATCCCACATTCAAAGAGTCTGTAGGCTCTGGAAATGCTATTTGGAAACAAGAGTTAAAGTCTTAACCACAAGAGTTTACCAAAAATAAAACAATGCATCAACCAAAATATGGACTATTGGTACAACTAGCAATGAGGTGTTGAAGTAACAAGAATGCTTCCGCCAAAAAGTCACCACCATTCTGACAAAACAAGAAAGGAGAAAGAAGGAAGCAAGAGGGGGCCTTAGTTAGAGGGAACATGTTTATTGAGTTCCATAACTAGTGCTTGTAGACCAGATGATTATTTCTTCTAAGGGGTGTGCTTTAAATTCTCACATTTTTTTTTGTGTATTTGTGTGAGAACCACACCATGCAAAGACTTATTATTTTTATTTTTATTCACTCAGCTTCCCGTTAATGGGGGTAATGTTGGAATGGCAAGAAAAACTCAAGAAGAAAACATCCAAGTACCCAAGAGAATGGCCAGCACATGTGCATCAAGTTCCCTTGAAGTCACACCCTTTTCAATCCTTGAGTCCTTCCTTAGTTTGAGAAATGCCTAGTCACTGATTCGTTGATAGTTATTATTATTGAGAAAGGAACTGTATAGTTCCAAGCCAAGAGAGATCATAGAAATTTATGGATGCATGGATATGTGGACTCATTGCCTGTTATATCAATAGAACCATACCAAAGTATCAACATCATAACTTAAAGGTAAAAACCAAATATTAGCAATCAATAAAATATAATTCATACCATCATCAGGAGCACTTATTGGGTGACAAACCTTAACAAAATAAATAATCACACCAATAAACCAAAAATTATGAACAATGTTGTAAAACAAAAACAAGAAAACTTAAAGAAATTTGTAAAACAAAAATGTGTAAAACAAAAACTTAAAAAGAAATTGAGAGCCTTAACTAATCAGCATAGGTGGCCATCTCCCCCATGACTAAGTTGGAAGGGAGGGATCCAAAATGATGAGCAAGGTCGTCCAGTCTCCAATGTGCCATGTACATAGACCATTTTAGGTCCATGATAAGGTTTGACCTATTGCACACAGACTAGTATTCTCCTATCAAAGTACTCGTTTGAAATTTCTTAGGAGTTTCCAAGTTCCCCTAATTGGTATTTTTAGGTTAAGGATTATAAGTTGGTGACACTCATACTCCAGTGCATCTATGCTTTCGACGTGTGTGTGCGTTGTTCCCCTAGTTAGTTCCATGCATATTGGTGAGTTTCTCTCTTGATTAGCTATTAACCATTGGGTGTTTTCCTGTTGTGTGGTTGCTACATATAGGAACCTTTGTATCTTAACCTTTGGTGCACATTGGTTGCATGCAGGCAATGCTAAACATTCCTGTACGCAATCACACCATATATCACTATATGTGATGCATGGAACTTTCTTCTTCTCGATCTTCCCACAACTGTTTTCCTTAGATATTTCCAAGGAAAGATCACAGATTCCTAGGCATGCATTCATGGTACTTAGCCATGTCCTTCCTATTATTATTTGGAAGTCCCCTTTGTCATTGTTGACTTGTATCACTAGGAAATTAGCTGGATATGAACAACCACATAGTGGTAACAATTTCCTTAACCAATCCCAAGGGGACAGTGATGGACTGTTCAGCCAGCTCTAAGAAAATATTGCTCTTCTTTAGTGGAGGCAGGTTCTAGGCTTTATACATTTCTTGTGATATCAAGTTGACTCTGGAACCTGACTCCAGAAGAGCCTTACAAGGTTCATTCCTAGCAACTTGGAGATAGATTAAAGGACTTCCAGGATCATAGAATTTCCTAGGAAGGTGACCCTTCTTGATCCAGTCGATGACGGTATGTGTTAACATAACCATGTGCGTTGAGCTCTGTTTTTGGTTTGAAGGGAGCTCCGAAGCCTTATTTGATGGAGAGGCATTTAGAGGCTCAACCGCTTGTGGATGTGAGAGATTGTTTGGACTATTAGTTCTGAAGAAAGGTCTTCTCTTTGTATGGTTGTTAGAACTAGCAGTGAGTTGAAGGTTTACAACTCTCATAGCATTGCGTTGCTGCGGTTGAGTGGGGAATTCCCCTTGCATCGCTGGAGTGGGTGGTAGTGGAGCTATCAGTGTAAGATATGTAGATGGATTTGGAGGATGGTATGTATGTGGTGTGTCTCCCGTAGGAGAAGAAGTCCTATAATACTCCTGAGCTTGGTAGTGACGTTGTGCAGTTACATGACCAACAGAGTCACATGGGGAGATTGGCTGGTACACGTAATAGCCATATGGATCTGGTTGCCGGTAAGGATATTGTTGCCTCGGCGGTGGCATCCCCCATGACTATGGGTATTGCCACTACTAGTGTTGCTCCATAGGTTTTGATGGAGTTCCACTTGGATAATACGTTAATGGTTGGTGGAACTTCCTTGGGTTACCTTGGGGATAAGGTAACCATCGGGGTGCTTGCGATTTGTTAAGTCTTGGGTTAAGTCCATACACCACAAACTCTTGTAGATGTGAGATTATTAGGAAACATCCCTTAGGATGGTCATACTAGCATATTTCACATCCACTGTCATTGTTCGTATCAGAATCCACAACCTCTTTGGTGATAGTCATTTTACCCTTACCTTTGTTACGTGCATGGTCCAAATCCCTCTTTTTCTTTCTATCATAGTCACTACTTTGCTTCTTATACTCCTCTATGATTTTGAGGAAATTTTTCAATCTACTATCCAAGGAGTCCCACATTTGGTCTACCTTTGCTGACACTTCTGTTGTTAATTTTTGGAGTGGCAAGGTTTTCCTATTCACCAACTCTTCAAGTGGTGACTCTTCCTCCTCCTCACAGAATCACTCCCCTTTTTCAAAGGGAAGGATCGTGGTTGTACTCTTCTGCACTTTCTCTCTTACGTAGCTCTCCTTCTTTTTTAGCTACTTGCTCCAGCAATCTATGGATCTGATGGGACCTAAGATCTGATAATCTCCCTTGGGCATACATTCCAAGGGTTCTCCTAGTTTCATGCCTAAGTCCATCTACGAGATGGCGTAGTTGATCCTGCTACAAGTAACCATGACCTAGGCAACAATGTAACAGTGCATAGTATCGGCCCATGGTAGCATCCAAGGGTTCGTGAGTTCCCTACTTCCATCCTTGGATTTGCTTTCACAGGTTGGACACTCGGGAGTACGTTTGATACTTATCATTAAATAGTTCTATCTTCATACTCCACCTTCGAATGGATTCCAGTTCTAAGGACCGGTACCAGCTTTTCGCTTCTTTTACTAGTGTCCTTGGAAACAACTTTAGTTTTTGCCACTCGTTCTTAATGTTCTGCAAGGCACATGCATCGTGAAATGCATGTAAGTGGTTCTGAGGATCAGCATTGTATCCCCCCTCAAATCTTGGGATATTATTCATGTCTAGTCTCTTGATCCTGCTATCTTTTTGATGCCTTGTGGGTATTCTAACAGCCTTTGTGATGTCTAACATGCTTTGGGTTGTAAGTAGGGGTTCTTCGTGGTCATTTCTCTCATAGCGTCTATGATGTCTACGCAATTTCCTACTTTCCCTTCTTTCATGCTGTGATTCTCTAGAATGCCCTCGTCCTCGTTCTTGACTCTCTCGTCGAGGTCTCTCACTTTGCTTACCCTTATCCTCAAGGTTAGGTTCTTTATGAATGCGTCCTAACATAGAAGGAAAGGGTGAATGTGATGATGAAGGTGAGAAGAAGGAGAACCATCGCCATGATGATGTTTCCTATCTTCTCTTCGGTGGTCCCTGTCTCGATCATCATGATGATCAGAATGCCCATCCTTACCGTGTGTTTGTCTTCCCTCGTTGAACACTTCGTGTTCGTGGGGATCAGAACCAAGGTTGTGAATCATGGACTGAAGGTTCTAATACACCACCTCCTAATCATCGTTAGGAGGGGGAACATCATTTCGTGGAGAAATTATTGAAATAGGTTCACCACCGTCAATTTCACTTAAGACGGGTGGAGCATTATGGGGGCCTTTGCCCTTCAACGATGTATGGTAACACTCCTATCACGAGTCCAGTTGATGTTGCGCTTCTATGGGATGGTAGTCTCTTGTTTCATAATCACATGCAACGTACTCTGTGTATATCTATGACATGCCTATTCATGCAAGGGCATGAAGGAGCATGTTGGGGGCTACTTGGTCTAAGGGTAACACTATGTTACCCTCCAAGTCTCTCCAATGCAGTTGTTCATCTTGATGGAGAATAAAGGTAAAGTCAGGTATATACTCATCATGATGAATATATACCACACGGAATTGTTGAGGAACTGGCAGATTTTGGTTATGTGTGTTATACCGCCGACTGTCTTTTGTGTGAGTCCTAAGCGGTGAAGTGCTTTTGTGTGAAGAAGAAGACATTTTTTTCTTGTTTGGTGTGCATTTTACCGTTATCTTATTTTTTCTTTTGATCAACCCTAAGGGTTTTTTTTAGCTCCCAACAATATGGATGATCTCCTATGTTCTACGTAGCACACAAATAACTAAGTCCCCAACAATGGCACCAATGATGAGTGGCAAGGTACTGCTACACTTAACCATACGAAATATGAGCGTCTCATGCACGATCTGATCGAACTCCAAGGACTAAGTGCTTACATGCCCAAATGGAACACTTAAGGTTAATCAATCGTTGTCTTCCCAAACTTACTTGTATTGTCACAAGCTTGAGGTGTATGATTTTTATATCTTTTATCTTTTTAATGCCTATGCTAATAAGGGAAAGGTGAAGAGACTCAATGACTAATTTTCATTAACTATTCATTAACTAAGTTCTAATTATGCTAGCACCAGTATTCATTCCCACTTGCCACACACACCCTGAACCAATGCAATGCTACTGGGATTACCAAACGCTACTCGCTAATGGGTTACCAAGCATTACACACGTGCTCAAAGCGATTGTACTGAATGCACTTAACTAGGAGAGTCAAGGGTTGAGAGAGATTAATTATCTAGGAAAGCATTTAAACATTTAAAAATAATTAAATCCTATTTAGCTTAGTCCATATGCTGCAAGGTTTATTAGAAAGTTCATCTTTATTACTGTACACAAATGTGTGCTTAGGTACAATTTTCTCGAATAAAGATCTATTCACTTTGAGACTCCTACTGCAGGCACATGAAAATTATTCTAACTCTGGAATGGTAAAACTGCTATAGTTTGGCTAAGGGTCTAAGTCTAGATGTGTGAACAAGGGAAAGTCACCTCTTATTTATAGAACTGGCGACGGGCTGTGATATCGCGTACGCGATATCGCAGGTGCCGACTCAATATCACCAATGTGATATTGCGTACGCGATCTCGCAGCTCATCAGCAAGCATAGTACCAAAATTGAAATAAAGAAATGCTACTTATGTAGTGCATATGTAAGTAAATAATGAATCTACTAGTACTTAGTGTTAAATTAAAAAACATCTTTTCTTTAGGATAAAACCTAAGTTTATGTCCATTTCTAATGGATCTATTCATCAACCTAAATTATTAGTAGTTCAACAACTAGTAGCATAAAATGTAGTAACTGTGCCTTCTTATATACCAAAACAAGAGTTAATAGAACAAGAAATTATAGAAACTACTATTAAAACAATCATGTTCACTTAGGTAGTCATATATTTGCTTAGACAAAGATCCTCTCTACTAAAAAGAATAGACTTTAATAACACACTTTTTTAGTTAGAAATTACTGGCATTTTTTTGTGTAGAGCTCTACTAAATTTAGGTTCATGTATGAATCTTATCTTAAAGAAAATATAACAAGCTTGGAACCTATATCCACTAAAGAAAAGTAATATGAGGCTAGAGCTAGTAGATCAATTAATTATAGTACCTATAAGATAGATTGAACATGTTGTAGCTACTATTATGGATAGTCCTATTCTATTAAGAGCAATAAGGGGAACTTTGCTATCATTATGAAAAGGACATGGCTTGGTACTATTAATGCAAAATTAGATATTAGACATCTTTTCAAAGAAATTTATATACAAAATGAACATGTTATGGTAGAGAGAAAGAAAGTTTCGTGCATTACATGTGATAAAATAAAATATATGTATGTGCAAAAAATATAGAATGTAAAAACTATTACTAGTCCAAGATATATTAATTATGTATGATAACAGTGTGTCCAATAGCCACTAAATAAGAAGATACCCATTGGCCAGTTAAAAAAACAAGCAAAAATGTTTAAAATATGCATGAAATACAACAATTCATTTGTTTCTATATTTAAAAAGTTGACCAAGAAAAAGACTTAAAACAATAAGTTTTTGAATATATCTTTACTTAAGAAGAAAGTATTGATTAAGAAAAAATTAATATTTAAAAAGAAAATGTTTTAAACCATTTAAAATAAAAACAGTATTCAACTTATTAAAATACTTGTATCTCAATAATAGAAAAATTATTATAATAAATAATAATGTATGATAATAATGTAGGATAACTATAATGTATGATTCAAATAGTGCATGGTTCATTATTTAAACCTCTTCTCATAAAATCAATTGGTGGAGATAAGATTAACTAAAGGAATTATAAGTTGTTGCTGTCTAAATTTTTTGAACATTTTTCATTATTTTATTATTTTTATATATTTTTATATTTTCTTATTCTTAATATTTTGTGACTTTATTAAATGTTCTCCATAGTTTTAGGAGTTTCTTTTTATTTGACACTTTTTATCTTTTTGGGAGTCATTTTTATTTTCTTTTATGATATCAACATTAGTACTTTGATTATAGTTTTTTTCACTTGACATACATGGTGTTTCAAGTAGAAATCATGAATTTACATCAATTCATTCCATATTACCTATTAGAAGTATTATATTAATGAGACCACATCATTCACCCCTTCATCTTTCACTAATAAGAGGTTGTTGTTTTAATACCTAGTTAACCTAGGCTTAGGATAACAAAGTATTAGATAGAAAATAAAGCATAAAGTAATAAAAATGTATAAAGACTAATAAAAAATTCATTGGAAAAGTAGTAGGTATTCAAATAAAGTTGGTGCAAAGGGTCAAAAAAATATAGAATGAATTAAAAATTATAAATAATAAAATCAAATAATTGAATAATAATGCTAATAACCACTTGTATACACAAATTTAACCTATTCATTAATTCTAGTTTCAAACCCCTATTGCCAAAGACAAACTACAAAATATGCATGTTAAAGTATAACATTGAAATACAATAATGAATATCCAAAATTTTACCAAGGCATTGCATCATCAATGTTATAAATTATTAACTAAGCATAAATCTAAAATTAATGCTACCAATTTAAATAAATGGCAAAGCAAATTTAGGCCTTCACCAAAGATAGGAAAGTACAAAGACCACATAGTCAATCCAAAGGACATACAAATTACAAGTACACAATATTGATTTTAACATTATAGCCTCATAAAAATACATCACATAGTCAACTTAAACAAAATGCTAAATATCTAAATGTTAATCTAACTTCTACTTAACCAACCTCCTCTCAAAGCCAACAGATATAACAATTTAGAAGTAAAAGCAAAGGAGGAAGCTAGTCTATAGTCTAAGTAGAAAAATAAACTACAAATACTTCCTTAAGAGTTTTGGAATTAGGCATTAGATAGCTAGACAACCATATACAAGGATTGCTACATCTAAAGAGTTAGTACCAAATAAAAAAAAATGCAAAAACATTAAATACTAATAAATAAAAAAATTAAATAAATAATATTGAATGAATAAGATATTGAAACAAAATGCCACCACCATCGAAATCCCAAATTTATGACAACATAATACTAACTCTCAGTGTCAAAATATCAAAGTTGAGATGTATACTTTTTATGCACAAAAATATCTTATCCAAATATAAAACCAAAACAAAAAAATATGTCCCTATAAAACTTATTTATTATTTCTTAAATCATGTATCAAGTTTAGTTTAAATACCACCTTGATTTCTATAATACACTAGGGTTAGAAGTCCAAAGTCTTCTACTCTCTTTCCCCTTCATGTAGTGTTTTTCAAAGGCTAATGTTACATGAACTTTACTACTACTAATATCATAGGGTTGTAGTACACCTTAGTATTTCTTTAAAATTAACTCGAAAACTCTCTCTCTCTTTGCTAACTTCATCAAACCAAACAAAATATACTTATTACACATGAGCATCATTATAATAAACAAAAGCATTAGCATCAAGCACAAATCAAATACCAAAGCTTAGGTGGTATGGAAACATATCAATTGAATGCTAAAATATCCAAACATTGAAGATCTCTATATTACCAAATAGTGGGTAAGTCTAAAACTCACAAAATGTCAAATAGTGAATGAGCCTAAAAACTCATAAATATCAAGTAAATGATGAACCTACAAACTCTTAAAATATAAAATACTTGATGAGTATAAAATATCAAAAAATATGAAATAGTTGATAAGCCTAAAAAATTATAAAATATCAAATAGTTCATAAAAATAAAAACTCATAAAATATCAAATAGTTGATGAGCTTAAAAAATCATAAAATATAAAATATTTGATAAGCCTAAAAACTCACCACATATAAAATATTTTACAAGCCTAAAACTTCAAAAATATAAAATAGTTGATGAGTCTAAAAACTCATAAACTATAAAATAATTAACAACCCTAAAATTTAACCAAATATAAAATAGTTTATGAGCTTGCAAACTGACAAAATATAAAATAGTTGATGAGCCAAAAAAAACTCATAAAATATCAAATAGTTGATGATCCTAAAAACTCACCAAATATCAAATAGTTAATTAGTCTTAAAAACTCATAAAATATCAAATAGTTGATGAGCCTAAAAAACTCATGAAACATCAAATATTTGATGAGTTAGTGAACTCAAAAAATATAAAATAGTTAATGCTAAAAAGCCTAGTGAATTAACCTAGAAATTAGGTTAAAATATGAAATTGGTTAAAAATAAATGATTTTTAGTATTATCTATTGATAGAATAGAAGAAACATAGATATAAATTCAAATTACACACACACACAATGCATTATCAAAATCTTAAAATTTTAAACATAAAGTCCAAACTAGCTTGTGCATTAACGAAACAAAATCAAAATCCAAAAGATAAGCATTGTAATAAATTTTCTTATCATATTGACATGATTATAAAAACCCTCATGTAATTAAGATCTTCTAAGAATTTACTCCAATGCTTCATGTAGCTATGATATCCTAAAATTGGCTTCAAATCCTAAGCAAATGTCAAAGATCAAATATAGGTAAAATTTGTAGTGTAATTTAGAATGGAAACACTTAGATTTGAGTGGGATTGCAAACTTTCATGATGTTATTCTTTTATTTAGTATAATTCCTTCTCTAGCTCTAACTCCTAGATATCAATAAAGCAAATAGATTTTTTTTAATTAAAAGGGCACTACGTTCAAACTAATTGGGAAATCCCTTATAGAAAAAAAAACTAAAACTAAAAGGGAAATACAAATAGCCTTGAATTTCTAGAATTAGAATAAATATTATTTCTAAAAAGAATCTATATACCAACATTTGTTTGATAGGCTACCCTAGGTACTTCCTAATAGTTATGTTAACTCCAAATGTTAACTAAAAATTTGAAGCTAAAACCTAAACATAATAAACTAAGGCACTATATCTTTCCAAATACTAACCAACGTCTAAGGTATAAATCAAAACATAAATAACAAGGCTAGTATCCAATGCTACCATTTAAAATTAAAATACTATGTAATTAATTCATTAATTAATTAATTTACCAAAAATATAAGAATATGTTAAACACATAACACACATGAGAATACCACATGCTTAATGTAGAACCCCATGTGCTAATAGCCCATCTAGTACATGATACTTTCTTACTCAAAACTCCAATAAAGAGGTTAATGCATATGTGTTATAAAAATAAAATAAATACAAAATATGAAATACACCTAGAAAGAAAAATAAAATTTATAACTTAACTAAGCAAAGTAAAAGAGATTTTAAATAGCATAGAATAATGTAAATTCCAATAATTAAAATACCAAAACATCTTAGAAAGGTAGTTACCAAGTACATAGCTTAGTCATGTAATCCTAAAAAGAAAAAAATAAAATAACTAAAATACCAAAAGTACATAAAGAGTAGGGCACATGCAAAATAAATTCAAAAGTCATGGTTTGCAATACCATGAACATGATATTATAGAACAAGTCATAATGATGATAGAAACAAAGAGAAATAATTTCTAAGGAAACTACAACCTTATTATGAGTAGTGGTAATAGTTCCATGGCCTTACCACAAGCTATGATGAATTTTTCTTGTATTAACATTTATCATGAGTAAACCACAAGTTATGATTACTATTCCATGACAACATGCTGAGTCATGGTGAGTTTACCTTATCTAAAATTTAAAACACAAGGTACTCATGAGACATGGTTGATACTTTTTTTCAGTAATGAGGTAATTAGAAGTGGACCATGAGTTGTGATGGACACTATGAATGAGCCACTGGTCATGATCAAAGGAAAAAATAATGTCTATAATGCCATGAGTTGTGGTGAGCATGTGATCAGAAACCTATAATATCACAACTAATTTTTGAATATATCTTATGATTTACAATTCAAATATTGATTATCTTTATGCCTCTAAGTTTACCTTGAGATGATATACAACCTAAAATTTAAAAAAATTATAATTTCTATTTGATGGAAGATATCAACTTAAATGAAAGTAAATGGTGATCTTTGGACTTCTAATCTAAATGGACTCGATGCTAAAAACTTTATATGAACTACATTTGGAGCACAAAATTTTGAGCCTATTTTTGACGAAGCTATGGCCAATCAAGAAGCTTGTTCGTTACACCTCCAAGATTGGTGAATTCAAAATTGGAAAAATGATGCATGGAAAAACTTGGGAAATCTTAAGGAAGGATTGAGAGAAGAAATCTAGGATGATGCTACAGCATTTGGTCATCAACATCTTGATAATGACTAGGATGCAGATATTCACTCGAATACACATAGGGTGTATTTTCTTCATAGCCATACTACCAACATTTCAAGTTCAAAAGATCTTACTGAAGATCAGAAAGCTATTATCCCCTTTCATGAAGCCATCCTTAGTCAAAATTATTTTGTAGCTTTGGATGGTAAGTTGGAATTTCCTGAGATTCCAAAAGAAGCTTTGTACAACTTTGCCAACATTTTCAGTGCTCATTTTACAACTTCAATCAAGTAGTTTGAAGCATTGTTAGATATTAAAGGAGCTGGAATATGACCCATATTCCTTACGTTTTTTCACCAAGGAGGAATTTAACAAATGGAAGAAATATGGACATCATTATGTTCATATTGGTCAACTTGATATCTTGGTGAGTCCCAAGTTTAACTATGATATTGGTGTTGAATTTTTTTGTTACACTTTTAGATAGTAGAATAATTGATGATGGACTAGATGAAGATCCAGGTAGTATTTGGGAATTAGCAAAAATCTATTAATTCGAAGGTATTCTAAATGTAGATGATATCTGCTCCATCTAACCTAATTATCAGCTATCTCTGAATGATGAACATATTTCATCAACTTTGCTATTATGTATAAAAATTCATGGTGTAAAATTATTGCCAGGTCTTATTTATGTTGCAATTGGTGCCAAAGGAATACTCCAGTTGACTAATACAATCTTTCTCAACCATAAGCTTAAATGGAATGTCCAGTTTACCATCAAAAGCAAACATCTTGTTGCTTGTGGAAGATCCATTAATGCAAAGGGTTATGTCCAAGGGTTTCCCTAAATTCAAAAATTTGTAAGAGATTAGGAATTTCAAAAGATTCCTAAGTAGCTTAGAAAATGGAGCTACTATCGAGTGCAATAGTTTGGGCAATCCACAATTATTGAATTAGCCACCTTACCTCTAGTCTTGCCCATAGTTAGGTTTGATGAATGAGCCTCATCTTCCTACAACAAAAGTGCTTCTCCTAATGTGGATCGACAAGGAAGAATTTTTATGCTTCTAGTTACAAAAGAAGTTAAAGGTAAAAGACTAAACGACTAATTGGAGGTGGTAAATGGTCACCCAAAGGGTCATACCACACTACTCTATTTGAAGATACAATTCCAGATACTAGGGTTAACTGCAGTTATCTATTGGAGCATTCCATCGACTTAGCAGTCCAGCAAAAAGAAGAGGTTCATCAATTAAATTATTTACTACATTGGTTTGCATATTGTAGTAGGAATTTAAATGCTATAGAAGCAAAAATAGATGAAGTGATAGACCATGTAAATACTTATGATGGTATAATTAGAGAAAAAAAAAGGAAAATAGTCAAAAAGAAAACTTTTGAAGGAAGCTTTTGTAGTAGAAAAATACCTTCAAGTTATTGCTATTCCAAAAAAAAAATTAGGCCTAGTGAACTAGCTCAAATTTCATTGTTGCCAAAACTCCAAGCTTTGAAAGCTAAGATTTCAAAATTAAAACAAGAAAGTGAGTTAAAGAAGCCACAAAACTCTAGTAGCAGTAGCAGTAATGAAGATAAGGAGTGCCAAGGTCAAGTAAAGATGGTTTATCCTAAGCACTTAAGGAGACCTCCTCCTTCCTTTAGTGCTTATTTCAATATTCCATCTACATCAGTGTCAATAATCAACATCGACTATCTTCTACCATGAGATATTCTACATACCATTCAGAATTGGGTTGATCATTTGAGGATTGCAAATAACTCCATTCGAGCTGATGAAAAGATAGCCATTAATCTTGGTCTGGCAAGAACGGCAAATAAAATCCATTACTAGTGGTAGCATGTTGATCAAGCCTCAAAAGATCAAGTGGTAAACAGTGGTTATTGAGGTTTATTTATCACCATACTAATAGAATTCACTATAGAAGTTTCGCAAAGTATGAAAGTCCAACATAAGTTGCTACTTAGTCAAAGAAAGCTTTATCACCTTGAAGAATTTGAACAATATAATGCAAATTTTAGTAAGGAGATTTATCGATTAGCTTTCCATAGAGATCCACTCACTAATTATTTATATTTGGGGTCATTACCAAATAAACTAGGCCAATTGGTATTACATAATGCTTTAGTAGCTAATATCAATTTTTCTCTGTCATATTTTGTGGATGTGGTTCATATGGTTCCCTTAGAATTACAAAATGCTTGCTATAATATTAGTTTACACAAAATCATGCCTTTTGCCAAAGTATGTAAAAACATAGATGATGTGTCTGGTACTATTAGAGGATCCCAAAAAGGATCAAGAAAAGGCCTCAACAGAAGAAGACTTATGCTTCAAAATGAAGACAAAGATCATTTCCAGTACAAAAGAAGCCTCAACAATTTAGAAGGTCAAAATTTATTAAAAGATGAAAGCAAGCAAGTAAAAAGAATGTGTGTTATTATAATTGTAAATAGGACATTATGCATATGAGTGTCCAAGAAAAATAGAATTCTTGCTAAGGTAAAATCTTTTTTGCAGTATGGAAATCATTGGGAACCCATTGAATCTAAATATGAACTGGAGGCTAATCTACTTCAAGGAGAACAAGTGTATCATCTATAATTTTTTGACTCTAAAGAATCAGAATATTTAGAGACAGAAGATGATGACACAGCTCTACATGTTGCTAACATGGCTAAAGGATCATGGCCTAAACAAGATGAAGATGAAGCTGAAGAAGATTGAAAAACTGAAGATCTTGAAGAATTAGAATATTTTCTCAATAAGACAATGATCCCTTTTTGGCTACCTAAGATTTCTCAGCATCCACTGCTAACAGTTTTATCAATCCATTTTCTTTAGGTAATCAAGTTGGTCCAAGTAGTCCTAGTCACTTGGAAGACAATGAAGATGAAGTCAATTCAGCTTTCTATAATGAACATCTAGCTCTCGTCTAACAAAGATAATTCAAGTGATGATAGTCTAGTATATTCAAATATACCAATTACAACCAAGGTCCCAAGTAAGTTCAAAATCACACCTTATGAGAAGAAAACAAATCCCTAGATTACTGTAACATGGAGTAAATCAGCCAGAACATCATCCAATACCAAACTGCCAAAGCATGTGCTCTACAAGATAAAGAACACAGTCTCTACAATATGTGTGTTACTCATTCCTCATAAAATAACTATTGACAGAAAAGCCAAATGGAGGAAGTTTACTACTTTTATAGATACTGGCTCTACATTAAATTTTTCACATGCTGAAGTGATCAAAAATTGTGTTTAGGTTGAATTCAAAATTGAGATCATGAATGATGTTTGGTATTTAGCTTAGTTTTCTTTAGAAGCACCACTAAAATTAGAAGACACAATTATCCAAGAAACTAATTTTATGCAAATTAGTGATAGTAGTTATGATGTGCATTTAGGTGCCAATTTCATGGATTCTATCACTCCTTATACAATTGGCAAAGAAATGATAGTGCTAACTCTTAATGGTACAAAGGTAGCTATGACAAGAATCCCTCTAGAATTAAGTAAGCCTCAGTTTGAGCAGACTCACCAAATGTAGCTTGAAGCCTTTAATCCCAATCCAAGTCTGAGTCGAATCATGAAGGATGCTACAATGGAAGAAACATGAAGAGCCAAATATTAGAATTTGCAAAAATTATTGAAATTTAAGGAAAGCTCAATATAAGAGATATTGATGATGTTACTGCAAAATTAAAAGAATGTTGTTGTGATCATCCCTTGGAATTTTGGTCCAAGGATAGTCTGGTAGCATATATTCCTACACTACATCCAATTCTAGTACAAAGTAAAGCAATTCCTATGAAAAATATTGATGAAGATAAGGTGCATAGTCAAGTGGAAGAATTTGAGAATAAAGGATTAATCTAGCAATCAAAATCTAGTTATGCTTGCGCCAATTTCATTGTCAGAAATCATGCAAAGATTAAGCGAGGTAAAGCACATACGGTTATTAATTATATTCCTCTCAATGCAGTAACAATTGATATTAAGTGGCTTCTTCCAAACAAAGAAGAACTAATCCAGTGCATAGTAGCAAAAAGGGTGTTTAGTAAATTTGACTACAAGTCAGGATATCATCAGAAATAGTTGATGCTGATATCCACAAGATAGCTTTTAGTACCCCCAAAGGCTTATATGAATGGCTAATTATGCCATTCAACTAGAAAAATGCTCCTACTCAATTTCAATGTTGCATGGATTCTATCTTCGACAGGGTGAAGTCATTCTTCACTTATTACCTTGATGATTTTGTAATATTCTTTGATTCAATTTCTGATAATTATGAGTAACTCCTACAATTTGCTAAATTATGAAAAAATCATGGAATTAGGTTATTGGTTGATCCAAAGAAATTTCAAATTTTGCAAAATAAAATTGAGTTTCTTGGCATGATAATTCAAAATGGAAAGATTCATATGCAGCCACATGTCTTGAATAAAATCAGTCAATTTCCAAATATGCTTGAGTCTAAAGAGCAATGTATGAAATTTTTGGGATCTGTTAATTATGTTTCAAAGCATATTAACCACCTATCAAATCAAACGTTGCATATTAAAAGATGCAAGAATAGCTCACCATTTTCCTGGATGCCTGAAGCAACCAAGCAAGTGATTCAGTTAAAAAAAACTTGCCTAAAGCTGCCTCCACTAGAGCCAATGTTCACAAGCCCATATATTCTCAATATAAATGCCAATTATGAAGCATGGGCTACCATTCTTTTGAAAGCAACTGGTACTCAAGGTTCAAAACCCATTTGTTCTTATGCTTCTAGAGTCTTCGCAAAGAATGAGTTAAATTGTTGGCTAGCTGAAAAGGAGATTTTGGCTACCATCCAAGGATTAGAAAAATTCCATGCCTATATGATTGAAGGACCATTCATTCTTCACACTAATTTTGCAAATTTGGCTACATTATTTAAACGGAAAATTATTGTTTCTCCTAAACTCTAAAGGTTTTCTTAGTGGCAATTTCTTCTTTCTCAATATGAGTTCAACATTGAACAAATATCCTTAGAAGCAAATGCCCTTCCCAATGCTCTAACCCAAGAATTAAAATGTTTTATGCTCAAAGCATTGCCAGAAAACTCATCTACTTCACAACCACCAACCAATGAAGATTGGTTGCATTGGCCACTAGGTACCATGGAATAATGCATCGCCTGGTGCACAATATCAATCTCTACTTTTCGCAAGAATCTAGTAGTACTACCACCCATATGTATTCAACTATTGACTTCTTTCTCAACATGGTTGGACAAATTGACTGTATCATCAATAATTTAAAGTGGTCACACCTAGAGCCAAAAATGTTATGCCATCTACAGTAGCACTTGTTGTTAAACAATATTCTCCTAATCCATCAACAATTATTTGCCAATTAGAATGCTTAATAGTACTTTTCTTCTCTACTTGAATATGATGGATGGGAACATGAGTTTTCGGGTTCTATTTATGTTGTAATTGGTACCAGAGGAACCAATTGTATCATAAAAAGGACCCGACATAAATTTTACACCATGACTTTCTATACATAATAGCAAAGCTGATGAAATATGTTCATCATACAGAGATAGCTCATAATTAGGTTGGATGGAGCAAATAACATCTGCATTTAGAATATCTTTGAATTGACAAATTTTTTCTAATTCCCAAATACTATTTGGATCTTCATCCAACCCATCACCAATTATATTACTATCTGAAAGTGTAACCAAAAACTCAGTACCAATATCATAGTTAAACTTGGGACTTACCAGGATATCAAGTTGGCCAATATGAACATAATGATTTCCATCTTTCTTCCATTTGTTAACTTCCTGCTTGGTGAAAAAATAGAAGGAATACGGGTTGTATTTCAACTCCTTTAATATCTAACAATTCTTGAGACTACTTAACTAAAGTTGTCAAACAATTAAAAATGTTGGCAAATTTGTACAAAGCTTCTTTTGAAATCTAAGGAAATTCCAACTTACCATTTGAAGCTACAAAAGGCTTAATGAGGTCATAAGGACCATTATTTGGCTAGACCAAGAAATCATCCTACTATTCTCATCACAAAGGAACTAGTTGTCCATGACATTAAATCCAAGTACTAGAGAGGTCACAATGTCCATCCCTAAATAAACATTTCCAGAAATCTTGGGGAATGTTGCAACTTTCTCTTTCAAATTGGAGGGTGAAGGGGTGACTGTCTTAGTTATGCAACACAAAGGGTAGGAGAAAACAACTAAATTTGTAATCAACAAGATAGTTAAAGCCTTGAATTCTCCTACAATAGTAGTGCTAGATATTTCCACAATGGGAGACATCCAAATGTCTACAAGAATGAGTGGTTGGCTAAGTATTGTCCAAAACAAAGAACTGTTGGAATGACTGGTGGAAGCTGGGCAACTACTTATAGAGATCATTAATCTTCTAGATGAAATCACTACTACCCAGTCAAAGTTGCTTGAGACAAAGGATGAACTTCTCATTGCCAATGCCCAACTAAAGGTAGCCACCACCAAGAATCAATGGTTAGCTGCTGAGGTTGCAAAGTTATGGGCCTATCTTTTTAACCTCACTATTCTCAAACCAGACCTCACAGGGGATGAAGCTTTTCAACAACTTCAACATAGACTATGAAAGACTAAGAATCAAAAGGAGACAACGATCTTTGACACATGCTTGTTAAAGGCCATAGCATTCAACACTGACAAGGACTCGATTTGATGGTAATTATTAAATTGTTGATGACACCTAGATAAAGCAAAGCAACTTGGGTAAAGTAGAGGGCATCAACCATATAAGCATGAGATAAATGGAAGAAGCATAAGATTATCTGTAAGATGCAAGGAAAATGTGTGAGTCTCAATGTACTTAGCCATCTATTCTTCTTTGGAGAGCTTTGTTAACTACAATTTTTAGTTTTAAACTATCCATTTTTCTTAACCTCTATTTAGAAAAATTATCACAAGGTTTCTATTACTTATGGACCTACATATTAATGACAGATAGGACAGAAACTGCATTTCCCATAGAAAAGCTAAACCATTATGAAATAGTGTATGCTTTATATGAACATGACCTACACATGAAAAAGTCAAATTCTTATGAAAGTGTACACCATTTTATAATGGTTATTATTATAGACCTCTAAATGCTTTTATCCATGAATAAGTGCATGCACTCTTTGATGACATGTCTTTGAACATCTATCAATGATCCCACTAGCAATATTTTATGAATAGATTTAAATAAGTAAAATATTGTAATGTCATGGGTGATTTAGTATAAAAATAATTAAATAACAAAATTAAAATTTTAAATTGAAGTTGTAAAAGAAGGCTTCTTCAACATTATAATTAATATTTTTACTTGGGTTTTAATATTTATTTTTAATAAATAAATTTTTTCTTTACAAGGGCATTTTTTTGGAATTTGCTTAGGGAGAGGGCTTTTCAAATTTATCATTTATCAATTTTGATTGACCAAAGGCTATTTCCAATTTATCAATGTTGCTTTAATTTTAATTTTTCTTTTCAACAAATAATTTTGATTTTTTATCACCTTTGCAATACCATTCATCAATGTAAAGCTGAAATATAACACTACCTTCAATGTCCATAATTTTTTTCTACTTTAATTTGATGATATTCCAAAAAAATTATCTTTAAAAAGTTTTACACTTCAATGAACAACATCCTACACATGATTTCTGTGAAAATCCAACAATCTTAAAAAATAAAATAAAAAATTTATAATTAATAAATAATTAACAATGTTTACAATTCTTAAGAAATCCAATGTTTTTGGTAGAGTGGTGAGTAATCAATCCGATGTTTCTACAATAAATCTAACAAAGTGGTGGGCAATTGATCCTACATTTTTGGTAGATTGTTGGGTAATCAATTTGACATTTTTGCAATCAATCCAACATAGTCATGGGCTATCAATCTAACAGAGTGGTGTGCAATCAATCCAACATTTCTGCAATCAATCCAACAAAGTGGTGGGTAATCAATTTGACGTTTCGGGAATCAATCTGACGAAGTGGTTGGCAATTAATCTAACCAAGTGGTGGGCAATCAATTTGACATTTTTGCAATCAATCATATGGAGTGGTGGGCACTTAATCTGATGGAGTGGTGGGCAACGAATCCATCATTTCTGGCAAAGTGGTGGGCAATCAATCCAATGTCTATCATGCTATGTTCTACATATGTTCTATGTGTGCAAGTGCATATTTATGTGGTAAGTAATTCGTGCAAAGTGCAAAGACTACAATTGTGGGCAAGAAAAGTAAGGGAAGGGGAGCAATGACGACAATGACAACACTATTGCTTCTTTACGTTAATTTGATGATATTCCAAAACAATTATCTTTAAAAAGTTTCACACTTCATCAGACAATGTCTTACACATGATTTCTATAAAAATCCAACAATTTTAAAAAACAAAATAAAAAAAATTTATAATTAATAAAAAATTAATGATGTTTATGATTCTTACTAAATTTGGAATTTTTGGCAGAGTGGTGGACAATCAATTTAATGTTTCTGCAATCAATCCGATGAAGTGGTGGGCAATCAATTCAATGTTTCTGGTGAAGTGTGGGCAATCAATTCGATGTTTCTGGCGAAGTGTGGGCAATCAATTTGACGTTTCTAAAATCAATCCAACGTAGTGGTTGGCAATCAATGTGACAGAGTAGTGGGCAATCAATATAGTGTTTCTATAATCAATCCGATAGAGTGGTGGGCAATCAATCCAGTGTCTATCATGCTATGTTCTACTTAGGTTTTGTGTGTGTAATTATGTATTTATGTGGTGAGTAATTCATGCAAAGTGTGAAGACTACAATTGTGGGGGAGAAAAGTAAAGGAAGGGGAACAATGACAATGATGACCATGCTACTGCTTCTTCTGCTTCAATTTCATGATATTCCAAAACGATTATTTGAAAAAAGTTTCAGACTTCAACGAACAACGTCCTACACATGATTTTTGTGAAAGTTCAGCAATCTTAAAAAATAAAATAAAAAAACTATAATTAACAAACAATTAATGATGTTTACAATTCTTAAGAAATCTAACATTTTTGGTAGACTGGTAGGCAATCAATCTGACATTTCTACAATTAATTCGACAGAGTGGTGGGCAATCAATCTAATGTTTCTGCAATCAATCCAATGGAATGGTGGGTAATCAATCCAATGTTTCTGCAATCAATCTAACAAAGTGGTGGGCAATTAATCCGATGAAGTAGTGGACAATCAATCTGACATTTCTGCAATCAATGCAATGGAGTGGTGGGCAATTAATATGACATTTCTCGCAGAGTGGTGGGCAATCAATCTAGCGTCTATTATGCTATGTTCTAGGTAGGTTTCGTGTGTGCAATTGTGTATTTATGTGGTGAGTAATTTGTGCAAAATGTGAAGACTACAGGTAGGTTTCGTGTGTGCAATTGTGTATTTATGTGGTGAGTAATTTGTGCAAAATGTGAAGACTACAATTGTGGGGGAGAAAAGCAAGGGAAGCAAAGCAATGACGATAACGACCATGCTACTACTTCTTCTACTTCAATTTGATGATATTCTAAAATAATTATCTTCAAAATGTTTCACACTTCAATTAACAATGTCGTGCACATGATTTCTATGAAAATATAGTAATCTTTAAAAATAAAAATAAAAAAATTTATAAGTAATAAACAATTAACGATGTTTGTGATTCTTAAGAAATCCGAAGTTTCTGGCAGAGTGATGGGCAATCAATCTGATGTTTATGCAATCAATCTGATAGAGTGGTGGACAACCAATCTAACATTTCTGGTGGAGTGGTGGACAATCAATCTAACATTTTTGCAGTCAATCCAACAGAGTGGTAGGAATCTATTTGACATTTCTGCAATTAATCTGATAAAGTGGTGGGCAATCAATATGACGTTTCTACAATTAATCTAATAAAGTGCTGGGCAATTAATCCTACAGAGTGATGGGCAATCAATCTAACATTTTTGCAATTAATCCAATAGAATGGTGTCCAATTAATTCGGCGTCTATCATGCTATGTTCTACATAGGTTCCATGTGTGTAATTGTGTATTTATGTGGTGAGTAATTCATGCAAAGTGCAAAGACTACATTTGTGGGGGAGAAAAGCAAGGAAAGGGGAGCAACGACGATGACGACCACACTACTGCTTCTTCTACTTCAATTTTATGATATTTAAAATGATTATATTAAAAGAGTTTCACACTTCAATAAACAATGTCCTACACATGATTTCTATGAAAATCCAACAATCTTTAAAAAAAATTTATAATTAATAAATAATTAATGATGTTTACGATTCTTAAGAGATCCAACATTTCTAGCAAAGTGGTGGGCAATGAATCTGACATTTCTGCAATCAATCCAATGAAGTGATGGGAAATTAATCTAATGTTTCTAGCAGACTGGTGGGCAATCAATCTAATGTTTCTGTAATCAATCCAAAAGAATGGTGGGAAATTAATTCAATAGAGTGGTGGGCAATCAATCTTCCATTTCTACAATCAATCCAATAGAGTGGTGGGCAATTAATGTGATAGAGTGATGGGTAATCAATCTGACATTTCTGTAATCAATTCGATAGAGTGGTGGGCAATCAATCTGACATTTCTAGCAAAGTGGTGGGTAATCAATCCAGCGTCTATCATGTTGTGTCCTACGCGGGTTCCATGTGTGTAATTGTGTAGTTATGTGATGAGTAATTCATGCAAAATGCGAAGACTGCAATTGTGGAGGAGAAAAGCAAGGGAAGGGGAGCAATGATAATGACAACCACACTACTACTTCTTCTACTTCAATTTGATGATATTCCAAAATTATTATCTTGGAAAAGTTTCACACTTCAATGGACAATGTCCTCCACCTAATTTCTATGAAAATCTAGCAATCTTAAAAAATAAAATAAAAAATATATATAATTAATAAACAATCAACGATGTTTATGATTTTTAAGAAATCCGATGTTTCTAGATGAGTGGCAGACAATCAATCCGATATTTATACAATCAATCCAATGGAGTCATGGGTAATCAATTTGACATTTTTGACAAAGTGGTGGGCAATCAATCTGACATTTTTGCAATCAATCCAACGAAGTCATGGGCAATCAATCCAACATTTCTACAATCAATCCAATAAAGTGGTGAGTAATCAATCTAACATTTCTGCAATCAATCTAACATAGTGGTGGGCAATCAATTCAACATTTCTGCAATCAATCTGATGAAGTGGTGGGCAATCAATCTAACATCTATCATGGTGTGTTCTACATGGGTTCCATGTGTGTAATTGTGTATTTATGTCATCAGTAATTCGTGCAAAGTGCGAAGATTGCAACTGTGGGGAAGAAACGCAAGGGAAGGGAAGCAATGACAATGACCATGATACTATTGCTTCTTCCACTTTAATTTGATGATATTCCAAAACAATTATCTTTAAAAAGTTTCACACTTCAATGGACAACATTTTCACATGATTTTTGTGAAAATCCAGCAATATTAAAAAATAAAATAAAATAGTTTATAATTAATAAACAATTAATGATGTTTATTATTCTTAAGAAATCTAATGTTTCTAGCGAAGTGGTGGGCAATCAATATGATGTTTCTACAATCAATGTGATGGAGTGGTAGGTAATCAATTCAATGTTTCTAGCATAGTGGTGGTGGGTAATCAATTCGATAAAGTGGTGGGCAATCAATCCGACATTTTTGCAATCAATCCAACATTTCTGGCAGAGTGGTGGGCAATCAATTTGATGTCTATCATGTTATGTTCTATGTGAGTTCCATGTTTGTAATTCTGTATTTATGTGGTGAGTAATTCGTGCAAAGTGCGAAGACTACAATTGTGGGGGAGAAAAGCAAGCGAAGGGGAGAAATGACGACAATGACGACACTGCTTCTTCAACTTCAATTTGATGATATTCCAAAACAATTATCTGACATTTCTATAATCAATCTGACATTTCTACAATCAATTTGGACATTTCTGTAATCAATCTGACAAAGTGGTCAATAATCAATATGACGTTTATGCAATCAATCCGATGTAATGATGGGCAATTAATCTGATGGAGTGATGGGTAATCAATTCAATGTTTCTACAATCAATCCAATGCAGTGTTGGGCAATCAATTTGATGTTTCTAACAAAGTGGTGGATAATCAATCTAACGTCTATCATGCTATGTTATACACGAGTTTCTTATCTATAATTGTGTATTTATGTGGTTAGTAATTCATGCAAAGTGTGAAGACTGCAATTATGGGGGATAAAAGCAAGGGAAGGAAAGCAACGACAACGATGACCATGTTGTTGCTTCTTCTACTTCAATTTAATGATATTTCAAAATGATTGTCTTTAAAAAGTTTCACTTCAACCAATAATATAATGTCTTGCACATGATTTTTGTGAAAATCCAGCAATCTTAAAAAATAAAATAAAAAACATTATAATTAATAAACAATTAACGATGTTTACAATTTTTAAAAATCCAACGAAGTAGTGGGCAATCAATCTGACAAAGTGGTGGGCAATCAATCTGATGTTTTTGCAATCAATTCAACGAAGTGGTGGGCAATCAATTTAATGGAGTGGTGGGCAATAAATCCAATGTTTCTAGTAGAGTGGTGGGTAATTAATCTAACATTTCTACAATCAATCCGATAGAATGGTGGGCAATCAATCCGACAAAGTGGTGGATAATCAATTTGATGTTTCTGCAATTAATCCAATGGAGTGATGGGCAATCAGTTTAATGTTTCTACAATCAATTTGAGGGAGTGATGGGCAATCAATCTGATGTTTCTGTCAGAATGATGAATAATCAATTTGACGTCTATCATGATGTGTTTTACAAGGGTTCCATGTGTGTAAGTGTGTATTTATGTGGTGAGTAATTCATGCAAAGTGCGAAGACTACAATTGTGGGGGAGAAAAGCAAGGGAAGGGGAGCAATGATGATGACCACCACATTATTGCATCTTCTACTTTAATTTGATGATATTATAAAACAATTATCTTAAAAAAAGTTTCACACTTTAATGGAAAATTTATGATTCTTAAGAAATCTTATGCTTCTAGCAAAGTGGTGGACAATCAATTTAATGTTTCTACAATCTGATGTTTACAAAATCAATCCAATAGAGCAATGGGCAATCAATTCAATGAAGTGGTGGATAATTAATCCAACATTTCTATGATCATAACAACAGAGTGGTGGACAATCAATTCAACATTTTTGCAATCAATCCAACAAAGTGGTGGGCAATTAATCTGACGGAATGGTGGGCAACCAATTTGATGTTTCTGCAGTCAATCTGATGGAGTGGTGGGCAATCAATCTAACGTTTCTAGCAGAGTGCTAGGAAATCAATCCGGCATCTATCATGTTGTGTTTTACGTAGGTTTCATGTGTGTAATTATGTATTTATGTGGTAAGTATTCATGCAAAGTGCAAATACTACAATTGTGGGGGAGAAAAGCAAGGGAAGGGGAGCAACAACGACGACAACCACGCTGCTGCTCTTTCTACTTCAATTTGATAATATTCCAAAATGATTATCTTTAAAAAGTTTCACACTTCAATGGACAATGTTCTACACATGATTTCTGTGAAAATCCAGCAATCTTAAAAAATAAAATAAAAATTATAATTAATAAACAATTAACGATGTTTACAATTCTTAAGAAATCTAACATTTCTGGCAGAGTAGTGGGTAATCAATCTGAAATTTCTGCAATCAATATGACAGAGTGGTGGGCAATCAATCCAATGTTTCTGGTGGAGTGGTGGACAATCAATTTTATGTTTCTACAATCAATCTAATGGAGTGGTGGGTAATCAATTCGATAGATTCATGGGCAATCAATCTGACATTTTTGTAATCAATTAGACAAAGTAGTTGGCAATCAATCCAACATTTCTGCAATCAATTCAATGAAGTGGTGGGCAAGTAATATGATGGAATGGTGGGCAATCAATTTAACATTTTGCAATCAAATGGAGTGGTGGGAAATTAATCCAACATTTTTCATAGAGTGATGCACAATCATTCCAACATCTGTCATGTTGTGTTCTACACAGGTTCTATATGTGTAATTGTGTATTTATGTGGCTAGTAATTCATGCAAAGTGCAAAGACTGCAATTGTGGGGGGAGAAAAGAAAGGGAAGGGGAGCAACGATGATGACGACCACACTACTGCTTCTTCTACCTCAATTTGATGATATTCCAAAATGATTATCCTAAAAAGGTTTCTACATTTCAATAGACAACATCCTCCACATGATTTTTATGAAAATCCAGGAATCTTAAAAAATAAAATAAAATAAATATATAGAATTACTAAACAATTAATGATGTTTACGATTCTTAAGAAATCTAACATTTCTGGCAAAGTGGTGGGCAATCAGTTTGATGTTTCTAGAATCAATCCAATAAAGTGGTTGGCAATCAATCCAATGTTTTTGGCAAAGTGTTGGGTAATCAATGTGACATTTCTATAATCAATCTACTGGAGTGGTGGGCAATCAATTTGACGAAGTGGTGGGTAATCAATTTGATGTTTTTGTAATCAATCTAACAGAGCAGTGGGCAATTAATCCAACATGTCTGCAATCAATCCAATGGAGTGGTGGGCAATCAATTCAATGTTCTGGTAGAGTGGTGAGCAATTAATTTGATGTTTTTCATGCTATGTTCTATGTGAGTTCCATGTGTGTAATTGTGTATTTATGTGGTGAGTAATTCATGCAAAGTGCAAAGACTACAATTGTGGGGGAGAAAAGCAAGGCAAGGGGATCAACAACAATGACGACCACGCTACTACTTCTTCTACTTCAATTTGATGATATTTCAAAATGATTATCTGTAAAAAGTTTCAAACTTCAATGGACAATGTCCTACACATGATTTCTATGAAAATCTAGCACTCTTAAAAATAAATA
The DNA here is from genome assembly GCA_015680685.1 of Gnetum montanum. NCBI lineage: Eukaryota > Viridiplantae > Streptophyta > Gnetopsida > Gnetales > Gnetaceae > Gnetum > Gnetum montanum. Next base: position 360,581 of record MNCI01011487.1, on the reverse strand, counting down.
AAAAATAATTATAATTAATAAACAATTAATGATGTTTACAATTCTTAAGAAATTCAACGTTTCTGGTAGACTAGTGGATAATCAATCTGACGTTTCTGCAATCAATCTGATGGAATGGTGGGCAATTAATACAACATTTCTAGCATAGTGGTGGGAAATTAATCTAACATCTTTTCAATCAATCCAATGGAGTGGTGGGCAATCAATTTGATGGAGTCGTGGGCAATTAATCCAATGGAGTGATGGGAAATCAATTCGACATTTCTATAATCAATCTGATGGAGTGGTGGACAATCAATTCGATGTTTCTAGCAAAGTGGTGGGCAATCAATTTGATTTCTATCATGTTTTGTTCTACGTGGGTTCCATGTGTGTAATTGTGTATTTATGTGGTGAGTAATTCATGCAAAGTGCAAAGACTACAATTGTGGGAAAGAAAAGTAAGGGAAGGGGAGCAACGACGACGATGACCATGCTGCTACTTCTTCTACTTCAATTTGATGATATTCCAAAATGATTATCTTAAGAAATTTTTACACTTCAACAGACAATTTCCTACACATGATTTCTATGAAAATCTAGCAATCTTTAAAAATAAAATAAAATAATTTATAATTAATAGAAAATTAATGATGTTTATGATTCTTAAGAAATTCAATGCTTCTGCTAGAGTGGTGGGCAATCAATCCAACATTTCTGGCAAAGTGGTGGGCAATCAATCTGATGTTTCTACAATCAATCCAATGAAGTGTTGGGCAATCAATTCGATAGAGTGGTGGGCAATCAATTTGACATTTCTTCAATCAATCCAATAGAGTGGTGGGCAATCAATTCAATGAAGTGATGGGCAGTTAATTCGATGGAGTGGTAGGTAATCAATTTGACATTTCTGCAATCAATCCGATGGAGTGGTGGGTAATCAATATGACATGTCTGGTAGAGTGGTGGGCAATTAATCTAGTGTCTTTCATGTCATCTTCTACGTAGGTTCCGTGTGTGTAATTGTATATTTATGTGGTGAGTAATTTGTGCAAAGTGCGAAGACTATAATTATGGGGGAGAAAAGTAAGCGAAGTGGAGCAACAACGACAATGACAATGTTGTTGCTTCTTCTACGCCCAAAATAATTTTCCTCCATGTAGATGCAAATGCTCATAGCCAAGCCAACAACAATGCTATGGTCGAGATGGGTGACTTCAGTGTAGCGTAGCAGTAGAGTAAAGCATAACTGGGTAGGCTACAGATAGACTAATTACCATATATTTTCTTCTGCAACTTGGGGTGTGTACACCTTTGTATTCTATTTACTAGTTTATTTTTTGTGTTGTGTGTTGTATGCGTTGTGGTTTCACTTCATGGATTTCAAAAATTCATGGGCCATGGAACTTAGTGGAGAACGAAAGAAGAAAAATGTGAAGAAAGTTCAAATAGCCTCTGATAGAATAGAAGGTGCCATTGGAGCACTTATGCAATGGCTTAGATCAACAAAATCACATCAAAAGCCGCCCAAAGGATCATATCAGATTATGGCATTCGAAGATTGCAATTCTAGACACTAGGGTTGACTGCAGTTATCTATTGGAGCATTCCACTGACTTAGCAATCCAACAGAAAGAAGAGGTTCATCAATTAAATTATTTACTACATTACATATTGTAGTAAGAATTTAAATACTATAGAAGCAAAAATAGATTTTACCTTAGTAGGAGCTCTATTTTTTCTTGGACACTCATATGCATAACGTCCTCTTTCTTTACAATGATAACAACACAAATTCTTTTTACTTGCTTGCTTTCTTCTTTTAATAAGTTTGTACCTTCTAAATTTCCAAGGCTTCTTTTGTACTGGAAATGATCTTTGTCTTCGTTTTGAATCATAAGTCTTCTTCCATTGAGACTTTTTCTTTGATCCTTTTCAAGATCCTCCAACAATACCAAACACACCATCTATGTTTTTACATACTTTGGCAGAAGGTAGGATTTTATGTAAACTAAGATTATAGCAAGCCCTTTGTAATTCTAAGAAAACCATATGAACCACATCCATAAAATATGACAAAGATACATTGATATTAGCTAGTAAAGCATTATGTAACACTAACTGGCCTAGTTTATTTGGTAATGATCCCAAATATAAATAATTAGTGAGTGGATCTCTATGCAAAGCTAATCGGTAAATCTTCTTACCAAAACCTGCACTGTACTATTCAAATTCTTCAAGGTGATAAAGCTTTCTTTGACTTAGTAGCAACTTATCTTGGAATTTCATACTTTGTGGAACTTCTATAGTGAATTTTGTTAGTAGGGTGATCGATAAACCTTGACGACCACTATTTACCACTTAATATTTTGAGGCTTGATCAACATGCTACCACCAGTAATGGATTTTACCTGTCATTCTTGCCACACCAAGATTAATGGCTATCTTTTCATCATCTTGAAGGGAGTTGGCTACAATCCTCAAATGCTCAACCAAATTCTGCATACCATTCAGAATAAAAATGAACTCTTTTGACAATCCTTGCAACACTAAGAATAGATTAATGTTTCGTTTAATGCACTTTACTTTAATGCATTTCAATTAAGAAATTAATTTCCAATTGTTAATGAACACAAGCATGACCACTTCAATCATACATATAATGCTTGATAACCCAGTAACACTTAATGTTTGGTAGCCCAGCAGCACCATATGTGTTCAAGATATGTCTAGGAAAGTGGGACAGGTACTTGTGTTAGGTTAGCTAGGCAGTAGATGAATTAGATCTTCAATTACTCTACCTTTCATTCTTATTGTAGGCGATTAAAATCATAAAGCATAAAATGATAAAAATCATATACCTTAATTACACTTAAACCATACCCTTGAGCCTCATAAGTGTAGTTGGGAAGACAATGAACATTCTCAATGCCCATTTCACTTCCTAGAGGAACTAATGCACTGGAGAACTATACATCCATAGAATTCAACTAGATGATGCATAAACGCCTTAGTGATTCATATGGTTGGACGTAGGGGTAACCTCATCACTCATCATAAAGTAAAGCTTGCATCATTACCACTGTAAGAATTTTAATCTTGTAACTAAAGATGTCATACTCCAATTTGGTAGATATTATTACTTATTGTGTTGCTATGAAAGATAAGAAAAATGTAATCATATGACCTCTATTAAGTCTAATTTATGATACAATGAAAGAAGGAAGCTATGTAAATTAAGTTTCAATTTTGGAGATGGATATGAAGGAGCAAGCATTATCAAACTATATATTGTCTCCTCCTTACTTTTCTAATGACTATATTCTTCCAACATTTATTAAGGTATTTAATAATTTTAATATTTTAAATTTCATCATGGTGGTGAAGAGTAAGAATAAAGATTTTTTTTTATGATTATTTCTTGAAGCCTTCTCTAAGCCTAAGCAGACAAACATGAATATTCCAAAAATAAAGTAGCTTAATGCTATGTAGTCTAAGAAGTGGGACAATGTAGAGTTAGAATACTTACCATGATTCATGGTGCACATGTTATTACAACATCATAGCTTTGAAAATAAAGTTGTATACCTAGAATCAACCACACATTTCTTTGAAGCATCAGTAGAGAAGAGTTCCATAGAGAAGATATTATATAATAAGTGTGGCATCTCATTCTCAGATGTCATGGAAAACATCAAATATACATTATATTAGATATTATACATAAAAAGATAATATACCAAACATCAAATATATGTAATATTCAACATTATGCCTAAAGAAAATAACAAGGAAAATGCAAAAGAAAAAACAGAAGATAGCTTTATTGATGTAGAATAGTGTATCTAGATCATGCTCTAAGAGTGTTCTTTGGGATTTTCTTCTAATTGAAACACCTTCTTTTAGATTGTAGACTTTTTTTCTAATTGATAATTTGTGTCATCTCAGATCAACATCTCAACTCTCGTTTTGTCATCCCAATTCTTTTTTTGTTATTCTAGTTCTCATCTTGACAACTCAACTCTCATTTTACCAATTCAACTCTTGTTGTCAGAATCTCATTTTATCACTTCAAAGCTCATGATTGTGCTCTTGTAATGTTCTTCCTTAGCCCTAAAAGACCATAAAAACATATTTTCCACATTCTCCATTTTCCAAGGTTTTGACATATCAAAAGGGAAATAGATATTTGGGAAGCTTTGGATGGAATAAATTGTTATATATCAAGGGTCTATCTTAAACTAAACATTTTTGATAATTCTATTTTACTTCAAAGTAGAAAAGCCAAAATTTTAAAGGCTTTTTTCTTTTTTACAAATGTTTTGAAAAAAGAAATTATTATTGATTCTAGTTTGATTTCAAATATCATTGGATAAAATTTGGCTTATGAAGAGTATGAAAGTAAGAGCAAAATTGCTAGGACTATTTACTATAAAGGATATAAGTGGAACTCTAACAATGTAAAAGCCTTAGTCCTTCTTCTTCATTTGAGGCTTATAAACAAAATTCTTAGCATAAATCTACTATCAAGAATAGGATACTATGGTGAGATTTATGTGTTAATGACTTATGTGCTTTATTTCTTGGAAACAAAAAAAAAGTATTAAGTTTCCTTGATCTCATTGTAAAATGGATTATACAACATGCTAAGAAGCATTCCTTAAAATGCTTATCATTTTCAATCATCATTTAAAAAATCATTGGGAATGACATTGACATTGGTGCTGATGATGAAGTTGTAAAGCCTCCTACTTCCATTAACTAAACTAAATTCATAGGGATAAAACTCATTGATGTTGCTTCAAAGCATGTTTTAGATGAAAAAGATGCTATTAAGTCAAAAATAATGAAAAAGACAACTAGATTCTTTTCAAAGTTATCTAGAAACATGAACTTTATTAAAAACAACCAATTATTAACTAGCATAAAGATATGCAAGATTTAAAGAGAGCTATGAGAAATAAAGGGATTATTGAATATGAAAAATCACTACATTTAGTTTGATGACTTTTGATGATGAGGCCACTATAGCCAAAGAAGCCACTACAAGAATAAAGGTAGGTCCAAATAAACCACAAAATAATAGCATTTTCAAAACACTTAATAAGAGAAAGGTCCAAGGTCCAAATATTAGGAAGCTGAGATATAATAAAATATGTATACTTGCCAAGAGGTGTAAGGATCAAATCTTACTGATGCATAAGGGGATATTTCAAAATCAATTATATATAAGCTTATAAGAAAATATACCATAATATTTCAATCATAAATAAACTATTAATGTATCACAAATACATGTAAACTAAACAAGGAGTCAAGGGTATAAACCTCAAGATGCATAAACATAATTATAAGCATAATAGATATATTAGAATACACTAGCATTTATGAATAGCTATAATACAATGTCATATTAGATATTGGAAATAAGTTTTTGTGCATAATAAAAGCCATTATGTGTGACAAAGCTATAACAAAGGATCTTTTTACATTGACTTCTCCATTGCTAGATGATCCATCCATATTCTATCATGATGCCCCTATTCAATCTCACACCCATGTTCCATCAAGGAGGGTTTTCTCATCACATAGGTCAAGGCATAGCATGCATAATGTCCAACATGCAATAGAAGTCCTCCAAGTATCTATTGATCAACTTGGGACTAGCCACTAACCAAAAGAGAAGTAGAGAGTTGATCTAGGTATCAAGCTACTACTAAGGAACATCGATAACATGGTAGAGATTGAACTTGTTAAAGTACAAGCTGAACTAAAAACCATGAATTTTGATAGAACCTTTTATCTAAGGGAGTTGCATAGAAGTTAGGCGGAGGTACAATAGTTGCAATAGCAGTTAGAGACCATCATGCCATTGGTACCAACACCTTTCATAGTTACTTTAGAGGTATGTATCAAGTGCCTATAGTCTAAATTATTCAAGGGATTTCAAGTAAGGGAAGAAGCTCTGTTTACATAACATGATTTGGAGAAGCAAATTCAAATGTTAAAGCATTAGTCCTAGGAATGGAAGAAAATAAGCTAGGACAAAGAAAAGTAGGTACTCTCCCTTTCTCAAAAAATATAAAGACTTGAGGATGAAAGTCAAATCATGGTCCAACTTTTAGATAATTACCTTCCTACGAATGGAGCATTAGAAGTTATGATAGGAGTTAATAGAAGGGACAACTAGGAAGATTGATGAGCTTAAAAAGATCCATCTAATAGAGCTAGCAACCTAAGATGTCAAGGAATGCAAATTTCATAAACTTATAGCTCTGCTAAATGAATGTGTAACAAAAGAAAGGTGTGAGGTAAAGGAGAAATTCAATACCCTACATGCTAAACTCCAATAGATGGTTGCAAGTGAGCCAATCTGGTAGGAAAGATAAACTTCTTAAAGAACATGTGCATCCTCTACCATGAATTAGCAATCATAGTCCTTGAAAGAAGACTCAAGGAGGCAGAAGAATATGTATACCCGAAGTAGAGGTGTTTATACATGGTCCAAACTTTTACAGGTAGACTGCACACTTAGCTAGAAGAAAGACTTCATTGAGTAACACTGGAGTTAGAAGCTACCTAGCATGAGCTCTCACAAGCAAGGAAGAATCACGAGCAATTCTAAGCAAATGTAGAAAAATAGAGAAAAAACACTGCTACAAGGGATTTACTGCTTTCTATGTGTGGTGTTGCACCTGTCCCATAAGGAATTGCAACATGTGTGAGTGATTGTGAGCATTACACCTATCTCCATGAGGAATTATGACACATGTGTATTTATTATTATTTTATTATTATATTCATAAAAATTATAAAATATAAAATTATAAATATTTTCTCTATTCTCCACCATGGCAACACAGGCTTTCATTGTATGATATGCATTATAATCTCTCTTTTTATTTATTAAACACAACAACATTCACAAGTGTTCCTAGCAATCCACTCAACATCATCTTCAAAGTGTATGACCAATTCAGATCGTGTTCGATATGATATAATCCCATTAGTCACAATCGACAGGACTCCTATCAACATTCAATCAATATAATAAGAGTTATAATAATGCATGTCATAGCACATAGATTCAAGCACCTTCCAATTATCAAGAAGTTAGGTGTTTAAAAAACACATAATATCACCAACAACAAGACCACAAAATTGTTATTCACTGGATTTTGATAAAAGAATATTTTTAATTAACATTATATTAAACTTAGTTTGGATATAATTTATTCTTTCAAAATCTATGCTCTAATTTCTCTTCTACTTCTTCACATCATGGATAAGATAAATCACTTTCATTTGTAAAATACTAAAACTGAAACTAAAATTTTCTTACATCTATATAGATCTCAAGGATGTATTACACAAATTGGTTTGTGCAAAAACATTGGTATCAATAAATCTTAAGTAATGCATCTAATAGCTATATATCTTGAACACTTCTTTAATATAATTCCCTAAACTGAACAATGGTAGCTTGAATATATCATATAAGGATTAACTAAAGATTTGTCATTTTCTTCAAAGAAATCTATTCCACAACATTTTAATAATATATGTTTATCTTTTATTACTTATACTAAAGACAATCAGCATATTTTTATCTTTATGCTACTTATTATTCTATCTTTCAGTTTCAACTCTAAAGTGTTGTAATCTCACTCTTACCCTATTGATTAATGGTTTCATGAATTCTAAAATAGTTGTATGTAGATGTTTTACTTCCTATGTCTATCACCTCTATTGTTTTATTAGTAAAACCCTAGCTTGTTTGCATTTATGCTTCATTTTATCATCTCTCTAATACTCTCTTTAATATGTTTCTAACTTTTTTTAAATTTCTTATTACATCAATATTTTCAATATCCTATTTTTGTAGCAATAATTTTTCTTCATGGCACCACAATTGTTGTTGAGATTTTCAAGTGATATCTCAAAAGATCTTACCACTATTTTTATTATTCAAATAAAATATTAAGAACTAATACATTGTTTCAACTTCTAATGGAAGCAACTTAACTTCAAATAAAAGCATTGCTCAAGTTTTCACCTTGACTTTATCTAACAAGAACTATGAAGTTTCTCAATTTTCTTCTATGGTTGCTAATCAAGACTTGTACCCCCACAATACATATTTTTAAAGCACTATAGAGCTTGTATAATTATTTGAAAAAGATATTTTCAAATTGCCCACAGTATACAAAGCATTTCAACTCCTTCTAGCCATTTGCACCTTACTATGATATACAATGCTTCTACTTATTTTGAGATTACTCTGCTCCTAACTATTTATATTTCTCTATAATCTAATATTTTTTATTACTTAACTGAACAATGTAATCTTTCTTATTTTATACAAATTAACACTTTTGTTTTATCACCGTGCTTTAAAATACCAACAAAACAAAACAACTATACTTATCAAATGTAATGTTGAATTTCTATTTTGTTTTTAAAATTGGTAGGTCCAAATTCATAATTTTTCACCTCGATAATATCTGGTCATTAGAGATATGAAACGGTACTAATTTCTGCTTTAGTGTTCTCATAAGTTTAACATGATATATTGTCTATTTTTAAAATCCATGTTTCACAATGAAAAATTCACATTTTTTCACCAGACAGTTTCCCAGTGTTAGAGATATGAAACTGGACCAGTTTAAAATTTCCACTTTGGTGTTGCCGTTAGTTTAACACAACATATTGTCGTTAATCCATAGACAATTAATTACGGGTAAACATTTACATAGTTGAAATTAGTTTAAAGCTAGAGCAAAACAATAAAAATGCTTTTAATGGCAACACGAAAACCGTCGCAAATTATTTGATATTGCATGAAAGGTGGTAATGAAATGGCCAGCTTGAAAAGAATGTCCAGGTGTACTTCATCCTTAACTTTTACTTTTGCCGAAGGAAATGGCAACATCCAAAATGCATCCACAAAAAGGAGGCATACTTAACGCTTGACAGTCGAGACCCACAACCAGAGACAACGGGGTTTCCGTGATTTCTGCCATTTAAGTACGTTTAACAGCAATTATTAGGGTTTAACAAGTGTGAATGGGCAACAAAACAAACGGTGAAACGTGTACTTTATGAAATTTTTGACGTGTATTTTATGAAATTTTCAGGAAAAAATATTTGTAATTTATGAAAGGAGTTGATTAAAGAGGGTCGGGTCTTTGACCCGTTTTGACATTTTCTAAATTTTTTCCTCTTGCCCGGGCAATGGTGGCAATGATGAGACCAATTTCATTATTAAAATATACATGTGGTCAAGGCAATCATGGTACCCATTCCATTATTGACATATATACGTGGTTAACAAGAACATATTAATAGATGATAAAGTGGAATGGTAACTTAATAAAAATAGCAATGTGAGGATTTGGGTTTAATTTTAATAAGCTCAATTTTATTTTTCAAAATTATTATATATGTTGTAGCAAACTTAGTTTTTCCACTGGACAAAAAGCAATTGATGGTTAGTTTTTCCTCGTATATGTTGGATAGGAAGCAATTGATGGCTTATGCACATGGTCTTACAGTGTGATACTATGCGAATTTAAGCAGTGAAAATCACATAATATTGTGGATGATAGACATATTCTATCTTATGTGAATGCATTGCAATACACATGGTAAATTTTTTCCTTCCATTTCATATCTACCAAACCTCCCCTATACATCCACACAATTGCTACTACCCTATTTGAAAATTTTTATGTGCAATACATTATTACACTGGTCATCCCACAAAACCACACAATGCGCACATATTACCTTCATGCCTTCATTTGCCTGCACCATTATTCATAACTTTTTTGAACCTCAAATTGTTTTAGAAACCCTCAAAATCCTTTCAAGCAAAAATTTTCTCACAGAAGAATCATAATTGACTTTGTTAAAAACAGAGGAATCTTAAGATAAGATTTATTCTAAGGAAGAAAGAACATTCTTCTTGACATTTAGCATGATTGTATTTGAATGTGCCCAACATTATTTATCATTGGACATATAGCCATTTTGGGTGGAATTATAATTAATAGTTGCAATGATAATTTAGAAGTTTACAGGATATTATAGTTGCAGTGAATAGGCAGTCTACAGAGATAAAGAGAATGGCAATAACTATGAATACTTTCTGAGTTTAACATTGGTTCATAGTGTACATCCAGCCTTCAACACTCCCCTCAAGATGGATGTAGAGATCAAAAGAGCCTAGCTTGGACAGAATGTGCTTAAATCTAGTCTTCAATGTGGCTTTGGTGAATATGTCTGTAAGTTGATCTTGGGTGCAAATATAAAGAGTGCTGATAATCTTCACTTGAACTTTCTCATGAACCAGATGGCAATCAACTTTTATGTGTTTACTTCTTTCATGAAAGACTGGACTGTGAGCAATATGAATTACTACTTGACTATCACAAAGCATTTTGATTGGTGTAGAGATACTCATGCCCATGTACTCAAGAAGGGTTTTCACCCAAATTAGTTCACCTGCAATTGTGGCCATTGCTCTATATTCACTAGATCTTGCAATAGCAGATTGTTTTCAACCACTAATATAATGGATCTTGCAACAACAAATTGTTTCTTGCTCCTTCATGCAACCAGGTTGCCTCCAACAAAGATGCAGTATCCTGTGGTTGAATGCCTGTCATTTTGACTAACTACCCAATCAGCATTTACATATCCCACAATTTCATCATTCTTGTTTCTTTTCATTCAAATTCCTCTTCCTTGGCAAGACTTTTAAGTACTTGAAAATTTTGTTGATAGCTTCCATATGAACAGTTTTTGGGGCATGCATGAACTGGCTGATGAGGCTAACAGCATATGTAATATGTGGCCTTGTAATAGTGAAATAAATAAGCTTTACTACAAGTCTTTGAAATTGTCCCACATCAATAAGTGATTCACTATTTGTCAAGCCAACTTTATGGTTCAGTTCAATAGGAGTATCTACTAGTTTGGTTGTCATTTTCCTTATTTCTTTTAAGAGATCAAGAACATATTTCCATTGACAAATGAAAGTGCCTTTTCTTGAATTTGCAATCTCAATTGCTAAAAAGTATTTCAACTGATCCAAATCCTTCGTATCAAATTTTTTGAGAACATGCCCTTTGAGTTTGGGTATTTTTTCCTTATTGTTTCTTATGATGGTAATTTCATCCACATAAATTAAAACAATTAAAGTATTTGATTCTTATCATTTGATAAACATGGATGAATCTGCAAAGCTTCTAAAACAATCAACATCTAACTAGGTAGCACTAAGCTTTACATACCAGGCATGAGGTGACTGTTAAAACCTGCATATGACCTTTTGTAGTTTACAAACTAGTCCTTCATGCTTTTCTTGTGGATGACCTAGGGAAATGGACATGTAAAATTCTTCCTCTAAATCACCCTGTAAGAAGGCGTTTTTCACATCCATTTGATATAATGTCCAATCATGAGTAGTGGAAATAGATAGAAGAATTCATAAAGTGTTCATTTTTGCAATTGCGGCAAATGTTTCATTATAATCAATGCCATAGGTTTGAGTGAATCCCTTTGCAACGAGTCTAGTGTTATACCTCTCTATGGAGCCATTGCTATGATATTAAATTTTGAATGTCCACTTGTAGACCACAAGTCTTTTTCCTTTGGCAGCTTCACAATATTCCAGGTGTCATTTCTATCCAATGCCTAAAGTTCTTCTTTGATAGCTTTCCTCCACACTAGTTGAGAAATGGCTTCTTGAAAGATGTTCAGTTCATGATTACTGGATATGAAGCACAAAAAAGTGAGATAGCTAAAAGAAATATGATTATAGCTAATTTTATTTTCAATTGGATAAGCAGAAGCATGGTATGTAAGGTAATTATTTAATTTAGGAGGAGGATGAGACTTATGACTAGACCTATGTGGATGAGAAGAATCACTAACAGGTAGGGCCATGGTGTTGTTCTCTTGATTATCTTCTTGCAATGTTTCTGGAGGATGAAATTCTTTACTACCTTCTGGATGGTTGCAATCAAAAATGTGATCTTATTCTTCTTCACGATAATCTCAATTTTTTTGTCTATTTCTACATAAGAAAGCATAGTATTTGAAGACATCTTCCCCTAAGCATTAGTTATGGTGCCTTCTTGGGAACTACTATGAAAGTATGTTTCACTTTCAACAAATTGAACATCCCTTGATACATATAATTTTTTTGATTCACGATCATAGCACTTGTAGCCCTTCTTAGAAGCAGAGTATCCAAGAAAAATGCATTTTTTTAGAAAATACTTAGTTTGTCATGGTCTTACTATTGTATGTGGATATAGGCGATGCTTCCAAATATATGTAAATGTGAAAAATTATTTTTCTTCCTTTGAGAATTTCCAAAGGGGACCTATCTTGAAGTATATAACTTGGGAGACAACTAATGAGATAGCACACAATCAAAATAACTTCAAACTAGTAAGTCTTTGGGATGTTGGCTTGAAATATAAATGACCTTGTGACTTGAAGCAAATGCCTATTTTATCTTTCTGCAACTCCATTTTATTAAGGGGTTTCAATGCATGACGTTTGAAGAATGATGCCATGATTGATAAAATAATCAGAAAAGCTATTGTTCATAAACTCAGTTCCATTATCTTATCAGAAAATTTTTATTTTTCCATCATATTGATTGCAAATTTTCTTGTAGAATTCTTGAAAGATAGAAAATACATCAATTTTAGATTTCAATAGGTAGATCCAAGTGGAGGGAGACCAATCATCTATAAATGTGACAAAATATTTAAATCCATTATAGGAAAAAACATGAGCAGGACCCCATACATCTAAGTGAATTAAACTAAATGGTCTTTCAAAAACTTCTACAGATTGAGGAAATGGTAATTTGCTTTGATTTGAAAACTTACAAATTTCATAATTTTGAAATTTTGGAACCCTCAATGATGGAAATAGTGACCTTAGAACATTTTCTAAAGGATGGTGATGAGTAGCGAGTAATCCCCATGCCCAACCATATGAATCACTAGCATTCACTAAGTGATCCAGTCAAATTCCATAGACTTTAGCTCTCTAAGTACATTGGGTCTAAGAAGTGAATCTACCGTATGTGATCGTTGTCTTCTCAGTTTCACTTATGAAGTGCAAGTGTATGGCTAAGTGTAACTAAGGCATCTAATTTTTATCATTTTATATTTATTATTTAAATCACCTAAGTGCCAAAAAATAAACTAATTAAATGTTTGATTAATCTAATAGCTAACTAATATCTTAACTAATCCTAACATAAGCAATTGTTCCCACTTTCCATACACATCATGAAGACATTGCAACACTACTAGGTTACCAAGCGTTACACGCTACTGAGATTACTAAGCGTTAATGTATACTTGAAGTGGTTGTAATTATGTGTATTACTTAATTGCTATTTTATTAATTAATTCGATGTGTTAAAGTAAACTACTCAAATAATAAATGCATTAAGTAAACATTAAGCTAATTCCAAATGCTGCAATCTTTGTGAAGAAAGCTCACATTTATTATTAGTCACACCAAAGTGCTTAGGTACATCAATGTTCAAATAAAGATCTATACATTTCTCACTTTTACTACGAGCACTTAGAAAATATTCTAACTATCAAATGAACAAAATGTGAGAGCTTCACTAGGATACTATGGAATGTCATAAATGTGACTAGTAAGCGTGTATTTATAGGTAAAGATAGACATTGCATCAATGGGGTTACATCAATGCATCAAACCACGCATTAATGCAACCATGTAGATGAGGTCACATTGATGAGATCACATCAACACAACCCAAGGAAGATGCTTCATCATACCCCCACAACTGAATGAAAACTCATCCTCAAGTAAACAAAAGAAGGAACAAGTTTCTTTAGAAAATTTTTGGAAAGTATGGGATTATTGACTAACTACTAACACACAAGCTAATACAAATAAACACTAAGTGCCCAAGTGTATGAATTTACAATCATTACAAAAATTGGTGTTCATGACAAAACAAATGAACACCATGACAAAAATTGATAGCACAACTCCTCTAGCAGCTTGAAGATGAGAAGAAAGTCAAATGGTACTAGGCAATGGAGGTTCCTGAGATTTCAAATGACCTTCTCCTGTCTCTGGTGCATGCAACTATTATGGTTGAGGCTATGGTTGTGGCTTCCTGACTACAACTGCAATTTCTACAACCACGTTTAATGACTTCACATCACCACTCTAAGACTGGTCCATCCCCTTGACAAATAAGAGTGCTTCCATAGAACAACCACCATTCCTGATTTTAAGAAGAAAATAGTAGGAAGTAAGAGAGGGCCTTAGTTAGAGGGGGCCTTCAAGCATGGGTAACATGTCTTTCTAGTCCCATAACCAATGCATGTAGCCTGTTTATTTGTCTAAGAGGTGTGCTTTGAATTCCTATCATTTTATTTTTTTGAAATGAAAACCACACTATGCAAAAACTTGTTCAACTTCTTGTTATTGGTCAACACAAAACGGTAAGAAATCCATGAAAACAAACATGCATCCAAGTAAGCAGAAAGGCACAAAGATTACTGAGTCCCCCTGAAGTCAGACCTTGTTCAAACCTTTGAATCCTTTCCAAGTCTAGAAACTAACAAGATCATAAGTATGTTCAATTCTTATTAGTGAAAAAGGAACCTCATATTTCTAAAACAAGGAAAACCATAGAGTTGTGGATGGATGGATGTTGTGGACTTACTACCAGTTTCATAAAAAAGAAACCACATCCTAGTCATTAGTAATAAGATTCAAAGCTAGAATCCAGACACCAACAATCAAATAACCAGATAGCACATGCCCACATCAAACAAACCACATTGTACCTAGTTGGCAATAAGGCACGTTATTATTAAAACACAATAAGAAAATCACACCAAAATAAAGAGAACTATACAAGAAATTGTAAAGCATTTAAGAAAAATAAAATGTACTAACAATGCTATAAAACAAAAATTGAAAAAATTTAATAACGTGTAAAACAAAAAGTCGTAAAAATAACGTGTAAAACAAAAAGATGAAAAACTGAGGAGCTACTTATATAGTTAACATGAATGGCCATCTCCTCCATGACTAAGTTGAAAGGAGGAGATCTGAAAGATTGAGTGTAGTTGTCCATCTAATGAAGCATTTGTTATAGTGGCTTGCTAAGGCTCGTAAAAAGGTTTAACTTATTGTGTGTTAACCAACTACTTCTTGTTCAAGGTCTCAAGTTTGTAGATCAACATGGCCCCAAAAGGGAAAGTTTTGTAAATGATATAAGGTCCTTCCCACAATGTTTGAAACTTAGTTCATTAGGGTACATGGGTGGGGTTCCAATAGAGGACCTTATCTCCTGGTTGAAATTTGACTTTTCTAATTCTAAGGTCATGGTGTTTCTTGTTAAATGCCTTGTGAAAATTGTTAGATGACAGGGCCACCAATCAATTTTCATCTAGCAAGTTGAGATTCATTAATCTATCTTTTTGTGATAAACTTAAGTCAAGGTCAAGGTCATAGGCTCTTGAAAGTGTACGAAGCTCAGATTGAACAGGAAGTGTTGGTAATTTTCCGTACACTAGCTCATAGAGAATAGCCTATAGGGAGTTTCCATGTTGAGTGGTAGGCCCAAAGAACATCATCAAGTTTTTTTCTCTAGTCTCTCCTATATTTGTTAACAGTTCTCATTAGGATCTTTGTGATTTCCATATTTGTAACCTCAACTTGACCATTGGCTTGGGGATGATAAGGTGTTGTTAATTTATGCTCAACCCCCAAGCGCTACATGAGATTTTAAAAGGTAGTACCTGTATAGTGGGTTCCATTATAAAAAATTAATGCACGTGGCAAACCAAACCTATTTACAACATTTTGTTATACAAACCAAGTAGCAGTAGAAGATGTACAATCAGTGACAGTTGCTGCTTCTGCCCATTTTGTACAATAGTCAATAACAACTATGATGTATGCCTTTCCATTTGACATGGGTGTGATGGGATCCATGAAGTCAATGCCTCAGATGTCAAAGGGTTCCAATGGTTGAATCCATTGTTAAGGTTCCTCCATTCAAGTAGTCATTTCACCATCTCTTTGGCAACATTCACAAGAGTGGAAAAATTGGTAAGCATCCATAAAAATTATTGGCTAATAATACCCTACCATCAGGATTTTGATGGTCGTGCATCTCCTAGCATAGTGGCCCCCGCAAGGACCCTCATGAGCATCCTAAAGAATGCAAAGTTGATTAGCATCAGAAACATATCAATGAACAAGGCCATCTATGCACACCTTGTAGAGGTGCACATTGATCTCCATTAAACATTTCACATGGTGAAGAAACTATTGTTTCTTCATGTGCTTCAATCTTGTGGCATCTTTTGAATGAGAAGATAGGTAAGAATGTCAACATATCATTTAGGCTCAATGGACAATTGTTCAGTTATAGCTCTAGCAAAGAGGAGTTCGTTAAGAAACAAATTAGAAAGTGAGCCTTCCTCCTCTTTGTTGTTCCATTACAACTAAGACAAGTGGTCAACGAACACATTCTTAATTCCTTTTTGATCTACCATTGTGAAATCAAATTTCTATAAGACATGGGGGCTCATCGTTGCATTATTCATTAGGAAGTGAATTACACTGTGGTTCATGTGCACAAACACTTTTATTCAAGCACATAATGTCTAAACTTCTCTAAAGCAAATACCACTTCCATCAATTCTTTCTCTATGATGGTGTAGTTCAGCTGTGCAACCACAATGCTTTGACTTGTGCAGTGGATGTAATATGGATGTTTCTTGTTATTCAACTATGTAAGCACAACTCCCAACATGTAATTTGATGCATCCATCATAATGTAAAATGATCTGGACCAGTTAGGTGCCTATAGAATTGGAGTTTCCACGAGTTTCTCCTTCAGTTGTTGGAATTCCTTTTAACATTCCTTGCTCCAAAAAAATCAAGCATCTTTCTTTGTTAGCTCAACCAATGATTTTGCGATCTTAAAGAAATGCTTGATGAATTGTCAGTAGTAGCCAGTATGTCCAAGAAATGATCAAACATCTTTGACAATTTCTGGTTAACGAGTAATTCCCTGGATGACCATTATTTTCTTAGGATCAACCTCAATCCTTGCTTGTGAGATTCTATGCACCAATACAATGTCTTCCTGTAGCATCATATGGCTCTTTTGCCAACTAAGTCATAAATTTATTTCCACACATCTTCTGAGTACTTACTTAAGGTAGTCCAAGGCTTGCTCAAATGTAGTTCCATAGGTGAAGGAGTCATCCATAAAGACTTCCATCCCGCTACCGATTTGCTACTCAAAAATACTTAAAGCCATGCATTGGAATGTAGTAGGGGCATTGCACAAACCAAAAAGCATCTTACAACATGAAAATGTCCCCCAAGGACTTGTGAATGTTATTTTGGCCTAGTTCTCTGGTGTGATTTAGATTTAGTTATAGCCACTATAACCATCCAGAAAACTGTAATAGCAATGCCCAGATATGGTGTTCAATACTTAATCAATGAATAGCAATGAAAAATGATCCTTGAATGTTGCCATAATCAATAGCCAAAAATCAATGTAGACCCACCACTTGCCACCTTTTTTGGCATAATCATGAGTGGCCTGACCCACTAGCTATCTGCAATAGGATAGATAAACCCTACCTTGAGGAGTTGTTCGATTTCCTCTTTGCTGATCTGCTTCAATTTGGGGTTCAATCACATCTGTGGTTACCTCTTTAGCTTCATGGCCAAGTCAATGTAGATATGATGTTGTCATATCCTAGGATCAATCTCTATGAGTTTAGGATATGACCAAGCAAAGGTTGTTGACCATTTTCCAACCACATTTAACAGCATCTGTTTCTATTCTAGAGCAAGATTGGCATTGATTATTACCAACTTCACATTTTTCAAGAATGCATATTCCATGCTAGTAGGTATAGTTATTAACTTAAGGGGCTCTTGTTTATAATTTTTAGGAATTTTCAACTCTCCCCAATAGGTATAATCATTTGCATTATCAGAGAGTTGGTGATGAACTTGCTCCAGTTCATCCATGCTTGCAACATAAGCAAATGTTAGGCTCTCAATAGGTTCCATGCACATTGTGCTACTTTCAAAATCAGTAGTCACCCATTTGGTGCCCTCTTGTTTGGTGGTTGCTACATATAGATACCTTTGAATATCTACTTCATGTGAACAGTTCCTACATGCAAAAATAGATGCTCGTTTCACATACCAAAGTTTCTACACACAATTGCACCCGCTATCATTGCACGCGATGCATGGAACTCACTTCTTCTTAATATTTCCAAATGCATTTTCCTTAAATATCTCCAGGGAAATATCATTGATGCTCATTCTTGCATCAACAGTTCTTAGTCATGCCCTTCCCATAATGATTAGGAAGTCTTGCTTGTAGTTCTCAACCTTGATTCCTAGGAAATTGAAAGGATAAGACCACCCACAGACATTGATTACAATGTCTTTCACTAGTCCCAATGGAATAGCAATGGACTGTTCTACCAATTTTAATCAAATATTCCTCTTCTTAAGAGGTGGCAGGTTCTAGGCAATATACATCTCATGAGAAATCAAGTTCACACTAGAACCTAAATCAAGAAGAGCTTTACATTGGTTCATTCTCAACAATCTATAA
Source organism: Gnetum montanum (assembly GCA_015680685.1). NCBI lineage: Eukaryota > Viridiplantae > Streptophyta > Gnetopsida > Gnetales > Gnetaceae > Gnetum > Gnetum montanum. The sequence continues at coordinate 341,908 of MNCI01011487.1, read as the reverse complement.
ATAAATAAGAGGACTCCCATGATCAAATAATTTTCTAAAAATGTTGCCAACCTAGATCCAATCAAATATAGTATAAGTGAGCATAATAGTATGGATTCTATTTGGTTTGAATAGGACTCGAATGGATTAGATGCAGAGGAAGATGGAGAAGCAGGGTTGCTAGCCGCTAGTGTATGTGAGGGTTTAGGTGGGCTGTTGGATTGGAAACAAGATCTTTTTTATGATCTAGTGTCCAAAACACTCAATTGATGAACCAGTAATAGATTGATGGCCCAGGTAGCATTGTGTTGCTGCAACTGGGCTGAAATTTCACCATACATGGATGGAGTAGGCAATAGCTTTATTGAGGATGGAGGAACATGTACAAGAACAGGAGGAGGATAAGCATAGAATTTGGTGTCCCTGCTAAAATGTAGAAAATAAGATTTATAATATTTGAGAGGGTAGTAGTAATGTTAAAAAGGAGAAACATGACTAAAAGAGTCACATGAAGATAGGGGTTGCTGAACAAAATACCCATATGGATCTAGTTGTCTGTAAGGGTACTGCTTCCTTGATGATGGCAACGCCCATGACTATGGGTGATGCCACTATTGATACTTCTCATACAGTTGCAGTGGAATTCCACTTGGATAATACTGCTATTGTTAATGGAACTGCCTAAGATTACCTTGAGGATAAGGTAATCTTTTGGGTGTTTTTCTTTTTGCTAGTTGTGGATTCAGAGCATACATCCCAAATTCCTATAAGTGTGACACGATGCGGCAACATCCCTTATGATGTTTATATTGGAAAATGTCACATCCACCATCATCATCTAATTCAATTTTCACAACATCCTCTACTATAGTAAGTTTGTTCTTACCCCTTCAATTGGCACATTCAACTTCCTTTCACCTCCTACAATCATGATCACTACCTTGTTCTTTGGACTCTTCAACAACTTTTAGGACAACTTGAAATCTACTATCCATAGAGTCTCATAACTGATCTACCTTAGCTAAAATTTTAAAGGTAAATTTTTGAATTGGAAAGGTTTTCCAATTGGCCACATCACTATCACAAAATTAAACCTCCTTGTTGCAAATAGAAGAATCCTAGTTGTATTCTTCTACACTTTTGTGTTTCCTTAACTCTTCTTTTTCTTTTGCTACTTGCTCAATCAGCCTTTGGATCTAATAGGATCTTAACTCTGACAATCGTCCTTTGGCATAGACTCCAAGAGTTCTTCTCATTTCTTATAAAAGCTCATCTATGATGTGGCAAAGTTGTTCTTGCTAAGAGTAACCATGGCCAGGGCATTAATGTAATAAGGAATAATATCTGTCCATGGAGACATCCAAGGACTCATGTGTTCCTTGTTTCTATCCTTAGATATGCCTCCTCAATTTGGACACTCAAGAGTACATCTAATATTTGTCATTGAATAATTAAAGCATTATACTCCATTGTCTAATGGATTCCAGTTCTAAGAACCAATACCAGCTTTCTAGTTCTTTGATGAGAGTCTTGGGAAATAACTTAAGCTTTTACTAGTCATTTTCTATATTTTTCAAGGCACAAGCATCATGAAAAGCCTAAAGATGATTCTATAGATTCAAGTTATATCCCCCTTCAAACATAGGGATATCATTTATTTCTAGCCTCTTGATCTAGCTATCCTTTACATGCCTTGTGGGAATTCTCATTGCCTCTACAATGTTTAGCATGCTTCGGGTAGCAAGCAAAGTCTCATCATAGCCATGATCGTGGTGCCGATGATGTCCTCTACTACCTCTTCCTTCATGGTAACAAGCCTCTCTTGAATGCCTGCACCCTAGGTCTTGACATGCCTGATTATTCCTATAATCATTTTTTTCCAATCGGTCACCTCCATCATGATTGTGCCCCTTGCAATTGCATTCAAAGCTAGATGAGAAAGAAGATGATGATGAAGGTGAAGAGAAAGAAGGACTAGCACCATCACAGTGCCTACCACCTCCTCTTTGATGGTCATAGTCATGATCATGCTACTTACCCTCATCCCTACCATGACTCTCCTTCTTGGTTCTCCTTTTGTCATGGTATCCATTCTTGTCGAAACCAAGATTATGTATCATGGACTATAGGTTCTAGTTTTGACCTCCTTCACCAAAGTCAAAGATAGGAGTCTCTCTATATGGAAAACCCCTAGAGAAGGATTCTCCACCATCATTTTGATACATTAGGAATAGGGAGTCATTGGACCACTTCCCCTTCGTAGATTCATAATGTTTCTCTAGCTGTTGATCCCTCAAACATGCATTAGTGGGATGGTAATTCCTAGCATTATTATCCTACACAACATATTTAGCATGAAGCCCTTTGATGCCCAACCACATAAGCATTTGTTAGAGCATCACAAGAATGGATCAATCAAGCAGCAATACAATGTTTCCCTTCATATTTTTCCACCATAGTAGTTCATCCTAGTGTAGAATGAAGGTGAAATTGGGTATGTACTCATCAAGATGAGCATATACCACTTTGTATTACTAGGGCACCTACTAATTTACTTCGTTAGTCTTGGACAAGGAACCACTCATGTGAGAAGAAGACATCTTGTATTAGAAGATAAAAAATGCAGTGTGCTTTCTTATAGTTATTGTAGTTATTTTGAAGTATGATATGAATTAGGGTCCATTCCAACAATCTTGAATAATTTTTCACTAAATCCTAACGAGCGCACATAAAAAATTCATCTATCGAGGTATTCTAGTCATTGGATTGCTTAGGCTTATGGAAAGGTTTGATTTATTGCATGTTGACCATCAATTTCTTATTTGGGCTTTCACGTTTGTATATTAACATGGCCTCAAAAAGAAAGGTTTCATAGATTACATAAGGCCCCTCCCATAATGTTTGGAACTTGGTTCTTTGTAGTACGTGTATGGGATTCCAATAAAGGACCTTATCTCTCAATTGAAATTTGACTTTCCTTATTCTAAGATCATGACATTGCTTGTTAAATGCCTTGTGCCACTTGTTAGATGACAAGGCTACCAATCAGTTCTCATCTAGCAAGTTGAGGTTCATCAATCTTTCTTTTTGTGCTAGACTTAAGGTTAAGGTCAAGGTCATAAGTTGTTGATAATGTACAACTCAGCTTGAATTGGAAGTGTTGGCAAATTTTCGTACACAAGCTCATAGGGAGAGTAGTTAATAGGAAGTTTCCAAGTGGAGAGGTAGGTCCAAAGGGTATCATTGAGTTTCATGCTCCAGTCCCTCCTACATTTACTAATGATTCTTATTAGTGTTTTTTTTATTTCCCTATGTGTAACCTTTGCTTGACCATTGGCTTAAGGCTGGAAAGCTATTGTTAATTTATGTTCAACCCCCAAGTGTTGCATGAGTCTTCAAAAGGTAGTTCCTATAAAGTGAGTACCATTATCAAAAATAAGTGCATGTAGCACTCCAAACTTGTTTACAACATTTTTTTGTACAAACCAAGCAGCTATGGAAGATGTGCAATCGATGACAACTACAAATTCTTCCCATTTCATACAATAGTCAACAACAACTATGATGTATGCCTTTCCATTTGACATGGATGTGATAGAACCCATGAAGCCAATGCCCCATATGTTGAATGGCTCCAATGGTTGGATCCATTACTGAGGCTCCTCCATATGAGTGGTCATTTCACCATCATGTTGGCAGCATTCGCAAGAACAAACGAATTAGTGAGCATTCCTAAAAGTATTAGCCAATAATACCCTACCATGAGGATCTTAATGGATGTGCATCTCCCAGCATAGTGGCCCTCATGAGCATCTTGAAGAACACATAGTTGATCAACATCAAGAACACACCAACGAACCAGGCCATCAGTGCACACCTTATAAAGGTGTTTATTGATTTTTATGAAGCATTTTTCCTAGTGAAGAAACTGTTGTTTCTTATTGTGGTCCCACTCTTGTGGCATCTTCTAAGTGAGAAGATAAGTGAGAATGTAATTGTACCAATTGGATTCAATGGACATTTATTCAATTATATCCCCAACAAAGAGGAGTTTATCAAGAAACTACTCTGATAGTGGGCTCCTCTTCTTTGTTGCCCCATCATAATCGAGACAAGTGGTCAACAATTACGTTCTCAAATCCCTTTCAATCTATCATTGTAAGATCGAATTCCTACAAGATCACTAGTTATCCTATGATACGAGGGCTTGTTGTTGGTTTGTTCATCAGGAACCAGATTGCATTCTAGTATATGTGCACAAACACCTTGTACCCAAGCACATAGTACCTTAACTTTTCCAAGGCGAATACCACCATCATCAATTCTTTCTCTATGGTAGTGTAGCTTAGCTATGCATCCACAATGCTTCTACTTGCATAGTGGATATAGTAGGGACATTTATAATCATCCAACTACATGAGCATGGCTCCCAAGGCATAATTTGATGCACCCATCATGATGTGCAAAGGTCTAGACCAGTCAGGTGCTCGTAGAATTGGAGTTTCCATGAGCTTCTACTTGAGATGTTGGAATGCATGCTTGCATTCCTTTATCTAGACAAATGGAACATCCTTCTTTGTTAGCTTCACAATGATTTAGAAATCTCAGAGAAATTCTCAATGAATCATCAATAGTAGCCAGTGTATTCAGGGAATAAGGTCACATCTTTTGACTATTTCTGGCTATCTAGTAATTCCTCGAATGACCCTTATTTTTTCAAGGTTCACCTCGATCCCTTTTTCAAAAATTATATGTCCTAAAACAATGCCTTCCTGAACCATCAGGTGGCCTTTTTGCAAGTTGAGCCTAAGGTTTGTCTCCACACACCTTTTCAGCACTTACTTAAGACGATCCAAGGCTTGCTCAAATGTAGCCCCATCGATGGAGAAGTTATCCATGAATACTTCCACCCTACTACCAATCTATTGTTGGAATATGATTAGAACAAGGTGTTGGAATATAATAGGGACATTGCATAAGCCAAATGGCATCTTTCTGTATGCAAAAGTCCTCTAGGGACTTGTGAATGTTTTTTTAGCCTAATCCTCTGGTGTGATCTGAATTTGGTTATAGCCACTATAACCATCTAGATAGTTGTAGTAGTAATGCCCAAAAATGGTTTCCAGCACCTAGTCCATAAATGATAATGGAAAGTGGTCTTTGTAAGTTATCGTGTTCAACAACCTAAAATTGATACAAACCCTCCATTTGCCATCCTTCTTTGGCACTATTACAAGTGGACTTACCCACTCGCTATCTGCAATAGGATAGATGAACCCTACCTTGAGGGGTTGTTTAATCTCCTCTTTCACAATCTACTTTAGTTTGGGATTCAACCACCACTGCAGCTACCTCTTTGGCTTGATGGAAGGATCTATGTAGATGCAATGCTGACATATCATAGGATTAATTCCACTGAGTTCTAGATATGACCAAGTAAAGATTGTTGACCATCTATTGACCACCTCCAATAGCTTCTTTTTCTACATAGGAGCAAGGTTGGCATTGATGATAACCGACTTTCCATTATTTAGAAAGACATACTCCATTCCTACTAGTAAAGGTTTCAACTCAAGGGGCTCTTGTTTAAAGCTTTCAAGGATCTCCAACTCTTCCCAATTAGTTTCATCAGGTTCATCATTAGAGAGTTGATAATGAACTTGCTCTAGTTCATCCATGTCTTCAATGTAGGCATTTGTAAGTCTCTCAATTAGTTCCATGCATATTATTGAGCTACTATCAAGTTCAGCTATCAACCACTAGGTTCCCTCTTATTTTGTGTCTACTGCATATAGGCACCTTTGAATTTCTATCACATCGACACACTATTTGCATGTTGTGATAAATGTGCATTTCATGGTCTATAATTGCTATACATGATGCATGGAACACACTTCCTCTCAATCTTTCCAAATTCATTTTCCTTGAAAATTTCCAAGGAAAGGTCTCAGATTCTCAACTGTGTATCTATGGTGCTTAGCCAAGCGCTTCCCATGATGATTGGGAAGTCCCCCTTACAATTATTAACACGAATCACCAAGAAGTTAGTAGGATAGAACCACCCATAGATGGCGGTCACAATGTCCTTCACCAATCCTAAGGGAACAATGATGGACCGATATGCCAACTCAAGACAAATGTTGCTCTTCTTGAGTGGAGGTAGGTTGTAAGCTTTGTACATTTCATGGGAGATCAAATTCATACCAAAACTTGAGTCTAAAAGAGCCTTGCAAGGCTCATTCCTAGTGATTTGCAAGTAAATAAGGAAAATCCCAAAATTAGATCTTTTCTTGGAAAGGTGGCCAACCTTAATCCAATTCATGACTGCATGGGTCAACATTATAGTATGCACTTTAGAAGACATTTGGTTTGAAGGGACCTCAAATGAGGCTACAAAGAATGAGGAAGAAGGAGATTCATCAACCATAGGTGTTTATGAGAGCTTAGAAGGACTACCAGTTCTGAAAAAGGGTCCTTTTCAAGGTTTGTTCTCCAAACCACTTGATTGAAAAGTTAGCTGTAAGTTAACAACCCTCGTGGCATTTCTTTGCTACGGCTAGGCAAGAATCTTATCCTACATGGATGGAGCTAGTACTAGTTAAGTTGAGGTCAAAGATATAAGTGTGAAAAGATGAGGAGGGTAAAATGGAAATGGGGATTCCCCTCTTGGAGATTAAGCTTTGTAATATTCAGGAGGTAGTAATGGTGATAAATGAAGGCATGATTGGAAGATTCACACAAAAAAATTGGTTGTTGAACATAGTACCCATAAGGACTGGCTGCTAGTAAGGATACTACTACCTTGGTGGTGCCATCCTCCACGACTATGGGTACTTCCACTACTAGTTTTGCTCATGAGGCTGGGATGGAGCTCCACTTAGATAGTAGGATTGATGTTGGTGAAATTGCCTGTAATTACCTTGAGGATAAGGCAACACCCTGGGTGCTTGCCTTCTTGCCAATATGGGATTCAGCGCATACACCCGAGACTCTTGCAAGTGTGACACAACGAGGCAACATCTCTTAAGATGTTCATATTGGCAAATGTCACATCCATCATCATCATCTATCTTAGATTTCACAACCTCTTCAACAGCAACAACTTTGCCCTTACCCCTTTGATGGGCACATTTATCCTCTTTCATTCTCCTTTGATCACAATCACTACCTTGCTCTTTGGACTCTTTTGCAATTCTAAGGATAGTTCGGAATTTTTCATCTAAAGAATTCCACATTTTATCCACCTTGTCAAATATTTCAAAAATATATTTTTAAATTAGCAAGGTTTTACATTGCACCATTTCATCAAGTGTTGCCTCTTCCTCGTTGTCATAGAACTAGACTTCCCTTTTTCATATGGAAAGCTCTTGGTTGTACTCCTTCATACTTTCTCTTTTCCATAACTCATCTTCTTCTTTGGCCAACTTCTCAATCAGCCTTTGAATCTGATGGACTCTAAGCTCTAAAAGTATCCCTTAGCCATAGACCCTAAGAGCTCTCCTCATTTCTATTTGGAGCCCATCTATGATATGGTAAAGATACTTTCTTTAAGAAAATCCATGGCCTAGGCACCTGTGCAAAAGAGAATAATATCTACCCATGGCCACATCTAAAGATTCGTGTGTTCCTTGTCTCCACCCTTGGATCTACTTCCTACAATTGAACACTCAGGAGTATATCGAATACTTGTTGTTAAAGAGCTCAAGCATCATACTTCATTATTTAATTGATTCTAATTCTAAGGATGAGTATCAACTTTCAGCCTCCTTAATGAGTATTTGTAGGAATAGCTTTAGCTTTTGCTATTCGTTTTCAACATTTTGCAAGGCACAAGCATCGTGAAAGGCCTAAAGATGATTTTGTGGATCTGAGTTGTATCCCCCTTTGAACTTGGGAATATTGTTCATATCCAATCTTTTAATTCTACTATCTTTCACATGCCTTGTTGGAATTCTCATAGCCTATTCAATATTCAGCATATTTCTTGTTGCAAGCAAAGGCTCATCATAGTCATAGCCTCTGTGATGACCATGATGCCTATGATGTCCTCTGTTGTCCCTTCTTTCATGATGGCAGGCCTCCCTTGATTTCCCACACCCCTGGTCTACTAGTTCGATGGGCCCTACGATCATCTCTATCTCGTTGATCACCTCCATTATAGTCACATCCTCTGTAGCTTTGATCAAAGCTAGAGAAGGAAGAAGATTGAGGATGTTGAAGGTGAAGAGAAAGGAGAGCTAACACTAGCATAGTGTCTACCACCCCCTCTTCTTCGATCATGGCCACAATTATCATGCTTGTTGTCATCATGATGCTTACCCATGTTCCTACCTTAACTCCCACCTTTGGAGCCCTCATGGTCATGGGACTCATTCTTCCTCGAACTAGGGTTGTTTACAGTGGATTGTAAGTTCTGGTTAAGGCCCCCCTCATCAAAGACAAGGGAAGAAGAGTCTATGAATTGAGAACCCCCAAAAAAGGAATCCTCTCATTCTTTCTAGCCTAGCAAGAACAAGGGGTTTGTGAATCGTTTCCCCTTTTATTCCTTGTAACGCATCTCCTATTATCAATCCTTTTTGCATTGTGCCTCATGTGGACCTTTTGGTGTGTCAAAACGTTAAGTAAAATGGAGTCAAAGGTTGTTTGCATAGTTGTGTGGTTATTTTGTTTGTAGGGACTACATACATGGAAAACCAAGATGAGCTAAAGCCTACATAGAAAACAAGGAACAAACTGATCTAGATCTCAAAAGAGAAGATCTTCCACAAGGTTTCAAACGAACATACAAGAATTCCAAAAGAACATGGACAAGGACCAAATAATGTACAATCAAAGTTGTTATTATTAAAGCATTCAAAAGATCAAGGTTGTGAACAAGGAACGATGAATTCAGAGGACAAAGAAAGTTGAAGAAAGACATCTTTGAAAAATAGAAGACAACGTGGTAGTATTGGAGCGAACACAAGCAAAAACATCTTCAAGAAACAGTAGACATTTTTCATCAACCAGAGACATCTTTCACAGGCAAAGACATCTTCATAAATTGATGGCAAGTTCCAAAAAGACATCTTTCATCAAACAAAGACATCTCCTAGAATGAAGATTTAACAAAGATGTCTTTCCCAAACAAAGGCGTCTTCCCAAATTTAAAGGCAAATACAGAAAGACATCTCAGGCACAAGAAGACATCTTCCATGATCATTAATGATCGTTGCCTAGCCGTTGCACAAGTTCAAAGATAGATTTAGAAACATGGTAGCTATAAGAAGACATCATATGCATTGGGAAATGTGCAAGCTATTTTTTAATCATTGTACAATCATCTTGTGAATCATTATAATCTTTGTTGCTCTTCGTTGTATCATCATTTATTCATTGTAAAGTGTGTTGTACCTCAACGTATAATGATTAGCAAACTTAGTTGCATTCATCTCTTGTAATTGTTCTCTCTTGTTGCCCTGCAGGGTTAATGTGCTTCTTGCGAAAAGGCATCTTGCTTGAGCTTGTCAGGATCCTGCGAGATTGAGTTGTTGGTGTTGCAATATAACACTCTGGAGCAAAGCTCAAGGTTGTAAAAGTTATGGAAGCCTGGAAACCACATTCCAAGCCTAACGGGACCTTGTGGGCTCAAGTGGTTGGTGTTGCGGCATAACACTGGTGTAGGGCTTAAAGACTATACAGGGTGTGGACACTTTAACCACATTTTGAAAGCAACAAAGTTTGAAGGTGTGCTAGTGATCTACCCTCTGAGTATGGACTAACCAAGTTGGGGAACCACATTAAATTTGGTGTATATGCTTTTATTTTAAAAAGTTTAATTCAGTGAACTTATTCATCCCCACCCCCCTCCCCTTTCTAAGTTCAACGATCCACACCTTAGTGGGATGATAATCTCGATAGTCGTGGTCTTACAAAACGTATTCAGCATTGAGCCCGTGGATGCTTAATCTCATGAGAGTTTGAAGCAACATCCCAAGAACTAATCGATCAAGCGACAACACAATGTTGCCCTCCATGTCCCTCCATCACAGTTGTTCATCATGATGCAAGATGAAGGTGAAGTCTAGCACATACTCATCAAGATGAGTATAGACCATTCTGCATTGTTGGGGCACTAGCGGTTTTGATCCTTCACACCTTTATTGATTAGATGTATGCTAGAACAATGATAGAGATTCAACCCTGTGAGAAGAAGATATTTTAGTTGAAAAAAAAAGTGTGTGCTTTTACTATTATTATTATTTTTAATGATTGCAACTTTGAGGTTTGTTACAACATCGTTGAATAATTTCACTAACTTCTAGGTAGTGCACATAGCTAACTAAGATCCATGACAACAATACCAATGATGAGTAGCAAGCAATTTCTACACCCAACCATACGAATCACTAGCATTCACTAAGCGATATGATCAAATTCTGTAGACTTTAGCTCTCTACGTACACTAGGTCTAAGAAGTGAATCTAACATATGTGATCGTTATCTTCTCAGTTTCACTTGTAAAGTGCAAGTGTATGGTTAAGTGTAACCAAGGCATCTGATTTTTATCATTTTATATTTATTGTTTAAATTGCCTAAGTGCCAGAAAATAAAGTAATTAAATGTTTGATTAATCTTATAACTAAATAATATCTTAACTAATCCTAACATAAGCATCCCTCCCCACTTTTTGTACACATCATGAACACATTGCAACGCTACTAGGTTACCAAGCATTAAGCACTACTAGGATTACCAAGTGTTAATGTATGCTCGAATTGGTCGTACCTATGTGTATTAATTAATCGCTATTTAATTAATTAGTTCGATGCATTAAAGTAAATTGCTTAAATAATAAATGTAACAAGTAAACATTAAGCTAATTCCAAATGCTACAAGGTTTGTGAAGAAAGCTTATCTTTATTATTGGTCACACCGAGGTGCTCAAGTACAGCAGTGTTTGAATAAAGATTCATACACTTCTCATTCCTACTATGTATTCTAACTATCAAATGAACAAAATGCAAAAGCTTCGATAGGATACTAACTATGGAATGTCATAAATGCAACTGGTGAGCATGTATTTATAGGCAAAGATAGACATTGTGTCCATGCGACCACATTGACAAAATTACATCAATAAGATGTCATCAACGCAACCCAAGGAAGATGCTTCATCAAATGGCCTAGCCTCCAATGCCATAAATGATAATCATCAAAACCTTCCTTATTGACTGCAAATGTTTTCTTTTGATCAAGTGAATACAATCCTTAAAGTAGACGTCCTTTACCAATCTTCTTTCCTATGGCCTTGTCCTAAATTGTTACAGAATAAGAAGAGAAAATAACATTACAATTGAGTTCTTGAGTGATTTTGCTAGCAAATAGCAAATTGGATAGAAATGATGGAATAAATAGCACATTAGAGCATTTTAAGTTGGAGAGCACATTAGTTTTTCCAATGCCTTGTACTATACTTGAAGAGTCATGAGCAACTGACACAAATTGCGTGTCAGTTGATTTTTTGTAATCAAATAGAAGATTTGGGTTTCCTGTCATATGATCTGTGGCTCCAAAATTTATAATCCACGTGAAGGTATCTAAAGTGGCTTGTAAAGCATGAGTGTTACCTATTTCTTGAGGATGTTGAACGAGATCCAAAGAGAAGGATGCAATGTTAGACTTACTTAGCTGCTGGATGATTTGACTAAGCTTGTCAATAGATGTTTGTGCTTCATTTGATGCTAGTTGTGTTGTAGATTTACTATTTTCTTATGGTGGATAGAGATGAGAATGGAGAAACCAACAATGATCCTTGGTGTGACCAACGAGATGGCAATGATCCCATTTTAGAAATGATTTGCCTTCACATGCCCTTCCTCAACCTCGACTTGTGTTTGTTGTCCTTCCTTCACCCTGATTTTCAAAGCTTTTTCTACCCTTATTCACCAAGAAGGCTGATTTTTCACTATCTTCTACATTTGGCTTTTTCTCACATTTCGTTATTTTCCTACGAGTCTCTTCACATTGAATGATAGCACACATATTGCTGAATGATGGGATCAGTGACCACAAAGATTTGGCTCTGATATTTTCATATTCTAGTCTTAAGCCTCCCAAGAGTTGAAAGATTTTATCTTCCTCCTCACTTTTGAAGTGTTTTTGGATTCTATAGAGCTTGGACAACAAATTGCAAGCTCACCCATTTGCTTTTGAGATCACTTAAAAAATCTATAAATGACTTATCTTCTAGCTTGGATTGATGGATTTCTTGTTTCAGTTGATTAATGTAGGCAACATTATCTTCTTGACTGTCTTTTGTGGACTCCCACACCCTCTGTGAGTTCTTAACGAATGTAAAGATTGCTACAACCTTTGCATCCATGGAATTTAGTGTCCATGACATTACTAGCTGATCATTAGATTGCCCAAGAGAGATAATTTGGACCACTTAAAGAGATAGAAGTGAGCTTGGTGCTTAGATTAGGGTCCATTTCACACACAAATATTTGGATCTGGTGAATTGAAGGCCATTATGAAAGATAGTTTGTAGGGAGACACAAAACAATTTGATTTCTACAAATCATTTCTGCTCTAATACCATGTGAAAATCAAAGGAATCTTAAAGATAAGATTTATTCTAAAGAAGAAAGAACATTGCTCTTCACATTCACCCCAATTGGATTTGAATGTGCCCAACATTATTTATCACTAGGCATATAACCATTTTTGGTGGAATTATAAATGATAGTTCCAACAATAATTTAGGAGTTTCCATGTACATTGGTTCAATAACTAATAATAGTTTTTGCGAGATTGACATTGGTTCAATGTACATCCAACCTTCAACAGATTTCATATGGCTTTATTTATTTTCATAGTGGAATTATGGTGTGCTACCTGCAACCTCCATACATCATGCTTTGTGTTGGGTTTCTTATTTTCAAAAAGTTACAAGATGATGCATGCAAGCCTGACAATCAAAGTTAAAAGTAGCAATGATGTGGCAAGAAATTAGTGGTAGGAGATCTGATCCTAAATGAATAGCTGTTGGGTTTCTTATTTTCAAAAAGTTATAGGATGATCCACACAAGCCTAGTAGTCAAAGTTAAAAGTAGCAATGATGTGGCAAGAAATTAGTGGGTAGGAGATCTGATCCTCTATGAATAGCTTCTTTATGAAAAACATGATCATTGATTCTTGATTCACACCAATGTACAACATTTTGATGTAACATATTATGCACAGCATTTTGATGTAAAATCTTACACCTAAGGCAATACCCTTAAGGACAACCGAAATATCTGATCTTAGAAAAGAAATATTGCAAAAGTTGACAGTGTAACAACATTGCCTCCAAGCTTTCCCATCCTATCTATCCTGTACACCTTAAGGAATAGGGAATTCTTACAGATGTAATGGAGGGTTCAAAAATTTGTATGGATCTGCTTTAGGAAATTCCTATGGATTTTCTGGACTATGGATAAAATGGGAGTATTATTGAAAATAAAATATATGCTCCACTTTGCTTCATGAAAGGAAGCACCTATCCAGGTCACATATCACCTCATGGAAGGAGGCATCTAAGCTAGTTTTAAACTAGCTTAGATGGAAAATAGGAGACTAAGGTCCATGCCTACTACAAAAGTCCATGTCCCGCGTTATCTCATAAAATCATGGAAGGAGGCAATTAACACTCCCAAAAGGAAGGATAAATGAAATCATAGGTCAGTAGCACAAATTCAATAAACAAGACAGCACAAGGTTTTAGCAAAGCCCCCGAATTAGAACTTGCAGCTCGATTTGTATTCATGACTAAACTAGAACTTTTAACTTCGATTTGTATTCATGACTAAACTAGAACTTTTAACTTAATCCAGGTTGCCTATGTCTTCATGACCAAGACCCTTAATTCCCGAAAGTATTACCCTAGTTCTCTGGAAAAAGGACAAATGATAAAAAGGTAAAGAAAGATATGAGCTCTGCAAATGAGTTATCCACGGTCCCCAGCCATAGAGGAAAGCAAATGAACCTAAACCACCATCAGCAGTTACTTGCAAAGGCTAAAGAGCCTGTAAACAAAGCTACAACGCGACTGTCTGCTAAATATCCGACGGTTTGACGAAACCTGAAATTCCATGAGTGGTCTCTCTCAGGCCATGCGTCATGCACACGCCATCTGGGTTGTCCGAACTTTTGTCCTCCGTAAAAAGTATCCTCTCCTGTTTGTGGACAGTAAGCACCCCACTAAATTTTGGTGCGCCACATCCCACCGCCTTCCTGAACGATTCAGGAATAAAAGGCCCTCTCCCGTTTGAATCTTCCATTAAAGATGGAAAACCAACCACAAAATTGACCGTGCAGCAGATTAACAATCCAATGTTTAGCATCCCACTTGATGTCACATCAACACTACAATGTTTAGCAACCCACGTGGTACTAATCCAAATTGAAAATGGACTCGAACAAACTTATGGAATGTCATTTGAAATCCAAATTGTATTATACGAAACCTAGGATGAATAATCACGTCCTCTCCCATCTAAAATGATCACGTTTTTTCAATACCTGGCCCACTACAAGGAGACAACTCTCAGTAAAAAGTTAAAAGTCCATGATTGACGATTAAAACCATTTCGTCTGTTGTGGTAGGTCAAAATTCGTACGGATGAATAAAGCGTGAATGATTCGGCAGAAACCAATCAAAATTTTTTAGCACAATGCAACAAGAAATAAATTTTGATTAGTGATATCATTGACGTTTGAAAATTTCCTTCTTGTTGATAGCTCTAGTTTTTCTGAAGGTAGCTGTTGCAGACTCATATAGGCAGAGACCAGGATCAGTGATAAGGCAGATAAGAATAACTTTATGCGAATACGTCTGTCTAGATTGGGCTGTAAGCGTAGTTTCTTTCAGATATTTTATTTGAATAGCATAAAGTGAGCCGTCATTCAACTAACTGGGGATCATACTTCCCGTAGTTGAGAAAATGAAAAATGATGGCAATTTTCATTCGACTTGAATTGAGACAACAGATAAAATTCGAAAGCATTTCATACAACAGACATCTTGGAAAGGAAAATAAATCGGCGATCAATCATTTCATAAGCCCTTTCAGTTTCAGACTATGTTTGCATCGTAAGCATTCTACGCCTCTGTGCAAAAAGGAATGCTGCAAGTGAAACCAGAACATAACTCCAAAAGACGCAAGCTAAACTATGCAAAATGCTTAAACACGGAAACTAAACATGCTGCATTGCCACTTGGGACAGCAAAAGCTAACACTGCCTCCTCTTAACACAGTAACTAGCATTACATACCCAACTAAACCCAAAAGCACCAGCTAAAGCACGAATGACATGAGCACTACTGCAAGGGCAGTAATTCTGGCCTCCGAAAAGAAGCAATACAACTGTATATTTCATATAATGACAAAGGCATCGTAGCATACAGGGTTGGAGAAACCGCGACAATTTCTCGTCATAAAATTTTATTCAAGATCATCAAATAGCATAAACAATGAATCTGGTTTGTTCAAAAATCACTCAAAACAATATGCAACAGCGAGAGAGAGACTGATAACAGAGACTAGAAAATAAAAAGAGTGCTGGTAAGGGACCTGATTCTGCATGACAAGCGTCGGGCCACCATACCAATTTGTATGGAAGGCCAATGCCGCCAAGCATTCACGGATAACGGGGCCTCCAGCACTTTGTCCCATCCTTCAGACTGCAACAAAACATCCCAGCCATACAGCCTTAGTACCCATACGGCGGCGGCGGCGGTGATCGGTACGGCTCTCCCAAAGTCGGCGGCAACACAACCGGCGGCGGCGGCGGCGGCATTGGCTCTTCCTCGCACGGCGGAGGCGGCGGCAGCGGCTCCTCCTCGCAGAGCGGCGGCGGCGGAGGCGACGGCGGAGGCGGTGACGGCGGCGGCGGACTCGGTGACGGCGGAGGCGGACTCGGCGGCGGCGGAGAGTAGTAGTGATACGCCGGCGGAGGAGGCGACGGCGAAGGCGGGGGCGGAGGCGACGGCGGGGGCGGCGACGGAGATGGCGGCGGCGGTGAAGGCGACGGCGGGGGCGGCGAGCTGTAATAGTAAGGCGGTGGTGGAGGAGGAGGAGACGGCGGCGGCGGAGATGGCGACGGCGGCGGCGGCGACGGTGGCGGCGGAGACCTTCTTACGCATGGGGGTGGCGGCGGAGGCCTCACGCACGGGGGACGCGGAGGCGGCGGCGAAGGCGGAGGCGGCGGCGATGGATACGACGGCGGAGGGGGAGATGGCGGAGGGGGCGACGGTGGTGGCGGAGACGGCGGAGGCGGTGGCGGTGACGGTGGCGAGTAGTACACCGGCGATGGCGGTGGCGGCAGGGGCGACGGTGGAGGAGGCGGAGGAGGGGGTGACGAGTAGTACACCGGCGATGGCGGTGGCGGCAGAGGCGACGGTGGAGGAGGCGGAGGGGGTGGCGAGTAGTACACCGGCGACGGCGGCGGCGGCGCTCTTCTGGTCACAGGAGACGTCTGAGATCGTGCCGGAGGCGGTGCCGGAGAAACATGCGGCGTGGGCTTTGGGTGCGGCGTCGGAGGTATGAACGGCGACACCCGCGACGAGGCTGGCGCGGGGGCCTCCACGGGCGGCGACGCATACGGCGGCAGTGGTGGTGGAGGGGCAGGCGCATGCGCAGGCCGAGGCGGAGGCGGAGGCGGAGGCGGAGGCGGTGGCACATTGCAGCCGAACGAGGCGCAGGAAACCGGTTTGGACAAGAACGCGGCGCACTGGCTCACAGGGCGCTGGTTGGGCCGCCGTGGAATGCAGTTCTCGGAGTCGTCGAAGGTCGCGCCGCGGCTGGGCAGAGCCAGGCAGCTGGGCGCCTCGCCCGTGAAGAAGTTGTAGGAGTAGGAGAAGTTGAGCAGCTTGGGCAGGTCGCAGATGGCCTTGGGAATGGCGCCCGTGAGCAGATTGTGCGCCACCACCAGCTGCTCCACGGACACGAGCCCCGCCACGGACTGGGGCAGCGGCCCGGCGAAGCTGTTGAAGGAGATGTCGAAGACGGTGACGTTGCGCAGCTTGCCGAGCTCGGGCGGCAGGCAGCCGCTGAGGTTGTTGTTGAGAAGGATGATTTCCTCCACGTTGCGCATCTGGCCGACGCTGCCCGGCAGGCAGCCGTGCAGGCCGTTGTTGGCCAGCACGATCACCGACACGGGCGAGCTCCCGAGGGTGTCCGGGATCTGGAACCTGAAGCGGTTGTTGTTCACGAAGATGGCGTCCAGATCCTTTTCGAAAAGCTCCTTGGGCAGCGACCCTTCGAAGTTGTTGAACCTGATGTCCAGATACTTCAGCGTGGGCAGCGACAGCACGACGTGGGGGAAAGGACCCACGAACCTGTTGTTGCTGATGTCCAGCTCGTAGAGCAGGTGCAGATTGCTGAAGTTGCGCGGCACAATGCCGCAGAAGCGGTTGCTGTTGATGTGGAACAGCGCTAGATCCGCCAGCAGGCCCAGCTGCTCCGGCAGGTACCCCGCGATGTCGGCGTGGTTGAGGTCGATGCCGGCCACCACCTTGATTTTGGGATTGTCCAGCGCCTGCGTACAGAAGACGCCCGTGTAGTTGCACACGCCGGGGCCGACCCAGTTGGCCGTCTGGTTTTGGGGATCGCTGTAGATGGCGTTCTTCCAGGCTTGCAGGGCAATGTAGGCCGCACGCTGCCGCGGATTCGGGAAGCTGAACTGATTCACGTCCGTGTTGTCGGCCAAAATGCGCCCCTGCAGGAGATCGCGGCCGGCCCACTCCTGTTCCTGCTGCAGTTGCCGCTGGATGACCTTCGCTTCCCAGGCGCTCCATTCGAGCTGCGATTCCGCGGCCGAGACGGCGGCGAGGAAGAAGAAGAGGAGAAGAGCCGCGAGGCTAAGCCACGCAGGCCGGAGCCCGCTGGCTTGACGAGGGCGAGGCAGCATTGCAGAGGATGGGAAGGCTGCTGCTGCTGCTGCTGCGCCGTTGCTGGACTGCCCAAAACCGGGCCTCTGCCTTGCCCTTGTATAGGCCGCCTCGCTGCCTGTGATACACGCTTACACACACAAAACTTACACCCACTCTCTCTACACGTCTCCCTCGCTAGCTGTCCTCGACGACTTTCCTTTTACCCACGCAGGAGCAAAACCCACCCCCAACCTTAGGTTCCCAGTTTAATCGTATTCTTGATCTGCTCTGTTAAAAATCCGACCACCATAAATGTCCCACACCCGCCATGATGAACGGCCCTCTTAATGAACGCTTCTGCAACTGCCGCAGCAGCAGGAGCGCCCACTACTACTACAACTGCAGCCTGCAGGTCCGCTTTCCTCCTCCTCGGTGAATCGTGGTAGTTTTGTTTTATTTATGTTTTGTTCTGCTGGGACGCGGAATTGGGTGGGAAAATGGGTGAAATCGAAACCCGTCGCCGAAAAGCAGAGCCGCGTAGCGGCGAAACCTGCTCTGCTCTGCTTGCCAGCCAGGACGTGACGATCTGTTCGTCACTGTATTGCTTTCTTTATTGGGTATTGTATACATTCTTTTCCACCCCAAGTTTTGTGATTTGTTTGAATCATTTCGCCTGGCCTCACCTCACAAGAAGCGAAGAATGGTAGGGCTCCTTTCCCAGGCGAGGCCGCCGTGGTTTAACCCAAGGCTGCCTCCGCCTGCCTGTCAATAAATTTCATGATGGGTTTGGTAAAGTGCAACAAGAACATTTCAAGCGGATGGGCTGGTGCCAGAGGTGAAATGAATTGAACAAAATGAAGCATGTATAAACCATTATTATGACGCAAACGCAAATAGTACAGCCAGGCAAACACACTATCGATGTCATGCCACTATCCTGTGTCTGTTCCCTATCACATGGCCCGCGTCGAGCTGGCCTTTTTTTTAAAAAAGGCGGAGACCGGCGCCAGCCCGTCGCTCTGACACCCTCAGCCTCGATTTAATTTCAAACTCCAAAATTTACCGCCGTGGACTGGCCGTCGGAGCTCCTGTTTTCACCCAAGAGATGAAAAAGTCTCTTTTACCGCAAGCCAATGCATCCACGTGGCGTACCTCGCTGATAATGCAGGAGAGGACAAGCAGCGCAGATGGAATCCCAGGACTGACGGACGGACAAATGGATGCGGCATTGCCGTCCCCTCCTCGACGTGTTGGCAACGTCGCACGAATAAACAAGCGTGGCTCCAACAAAGGTTCCACGCAAAAATCAATTCACCAAATCGAAACCTTAGAACGTAATATTCATTGTAACTAATGTTATGGCTAGTTATAGGTTCCACGCAAAAATCAATTCCCCAAATCTAAACCTTAGAACGTCATATTCATTTTAACTAATGTTATGGCTAACTGTAGTGTTGCGTGTGAACCCTTCTGGTGTACCTGAACTGGGCGGCACGTTGGGTTAACAGATGGCACGTTCAGTGAAACAGAGTCAGCAGCAGAACACCATGATTGCTGAGGGAGCGCAAGTTCGCGGTTGAGGTTGAGGTGAATGGCAATGGTAGTAATTAGTGTAGTTTTTCAATCTCAATCATGAGATTAGAATTTCTGGTTATCTGATTTGACTGGTATGACAAGAAATCCTATTCTTAAAAAGAAATTAATAATTTCAACTGTAATTCATCCTCCAACTTTTAAATCTGAATCGTCCTGACTTAACCAATTTAACATGGTTCTTAAAACATCCCGATCCGATAAATTCCCCGGCTCTGTGAACACCGCTAACTAAGAATGGATGGGATTGGATTGGACTGGATTGGGTTGGATTGGACTGGATTGGATTGGGTTGGGTCGGATTGAAGGTGGCAGTGCAAGCTGGCAAGGTTGGCGTCACGAGAGGACATAAAAGCGTCTATGCTGTGGGCCCCGCCACGTGGAGCATCCGTTTTCGCTGGCCTGGCTTGTCACGACAAACGAGCTGCCCGTGCACGCGACAAGATTTGGTTTTGGTTTTGTTTTGGTTCGGTACTTTGCTATGGTGCTGCTGGTGCTGGCCCTGGTGTTTCCAAGTTTTATGCGTTTTTACGCCTTTTTTATTGCCACTTTGCCTTGATCGACTCCACCGCATTTCCCATTTTTGATTTGCAGGTTCGACCCATCTAATCTTCTCGCCTACTTTGCAGCATCCACGGGGTTTGAATTCTGCGAGCCTGTACCGCAATATTATTATTGTTGTTGTTGTTTTGTGGCATAGGATATATACCCTAACGTAAGATAGCATAGCAGAAACAATGAATTTCTAAGGTCATGAATAAATAGGCCTCTGGTCCCCGGCCAAACTTGGGTCTGTTCATGTATAAAAGAGCCGTAATCAACGTGACTGTATTCTTCATCATGTCAACGACTCAAACCCTGCGCAATGAATTTGGATTTTCATTTTCATTTTAATTTCGTTATCATGACCGTTGCGGAATGCATCATGTCTCATCATGGACCTCTGATACAAGCCGAGCAACGTTTTATGACAAGAATCTTTTAAAATGATGCTGGCGGTGTAAGGCTGCTACATGCTGAATACGTACGTAACATTGGTTCCATTTTAAAAGATGCCCAGGAGTATTCTCTCGCTTCGTGAAGCTTCGCCGTGGAAAAGAGTGTTTTTTCCCTCCTTGAATTTAAATTTAGAATATGGCAAAATCGGCTGATACCTTCCTATGCCATCTTCTACAATGTTTGATTTAGTTAATTGTTAGTCTTGTATAAAAGAAATCCTATACGGAATATCCATAAGTATGACGCTATTAATTTTGTCGGGTGCAATGGTTCTCATCATTCCTCCTAAACCCTCCATTCCTCCTACTCCATCACTCTTCTCATTGCCCCTCTCCATAAAAAAATCCTTTTTCTTTTTCCTTAAAACATGATTCGAGTTGTAGGCTTGTTTTTATGTAAATGCTAATAAGGTTTTTATGTAACAATGCTATCACAACCTAAAATTTCACATTTGTTTAATTTCTTAATTTAAAGCTATAAAATACATTTCAATACATTTTGTATACATTACTGTCACAAGCTATAATGCTTTATGGCTGCATAGTGTGGGGCTTGGGTCTTGATTAAGAATCATAGAAAAAAATTGAAAAGCATCAAAAATAGTTTGTATTGGATGAATTCAAGGTGAACACTAAAGTTTCACATGGAACACTTTTATTATAAGCTAATTTGTTGCCATTGCAAGTTGAAGCAATGTATCAATTCTTATTTAAATAATAAAAATAGCAAAAAATCTTAGAAAAGATCATTTGAAAATCTCAACAACAAGGGTGGTGCTATGAAGAAAGAAGGGTGGTGCTATGAAGAAAGAATGTAGATACAAAAATTGTGGTGCTATGAAGAAAGAACGTAGATACAAAAATAGGGTATTGAAAACATTGGGGTAATAGTAAAATTAAAACAAGTTTGAAAACTTGGTACAACAAAAGTTTCAAAGAAATGACAAAATAAGGTATAAAAACAAACCGTAAAAAAAATTTTGTTTTATTGAAAAAACATTACAAGTGGTAAATATGATAAAGTAGAATATCTACATGCAACACTTCTAATATTTATGATAGCACCAATTATCAAAGTAAGAATAGGATCACATTGCTTCTAAGTTGAAACTAGAAGATGGAATAACAAACAACATAAAGACAAAATATGTTGATAATGCCTTGGAGGCTTTTTATTGAGAGTTCCAATGTTCTAAGTTGCCATTCAAAACTTTTGTTACCAAACTTGTTTCTTTACCCACACGCATCCCCAATGTGGAAAACCTTATCCACTTTCCACAACATCTAGGTGATGATATTGCATGTCATATTTGGAGGATGTCCTAGCAATCCCTTGCCCATTTTCCATAGTGACGAGGTTCTATGACTACTATGCATCACACATGGAGAATGCCTTAGCATCTAGGGATTATATACAATTTTTAAATATTTGAGTCATGTATGTATCTTTGGATTATAATTATGAAAATTTTTATCTTTGCCATCTTACCTAGGGTGTTACAAGGATTATTTTTCATTTTAGCATGCATTATAAATTTTATTTAAATACATATTATTATTTTAATGTCAAATATAAATTTTCTTTTATAAAGCTCTAATGTCAATAACTTTATCTCTATAAGTCTATTTTAGGCTAAGAAAGTGTCATTAAGATCATATTTTAAGGTACTTTTTATTTGCATTATTTATTTTATTTTTCAATTTTTATCTTTTCTTACTTATTTTATAAATTATAATTTTCATATATATATTTTTTTATTTTTTATGAATATATGTTACAAAGATTTTGCTATGCCATATTATCCTATTCTTTTCATGTTTTTGAATGACCATTTTGACTAGTTAATTAAATCAAGGTTAAATCCTAACCATTGGGTACATAGCATTTTCATTTGTTATTTATAAAAAATTATAGATAATTAATTGGGGTGTTACAATTACATAAAAAGAAACCTTTTGAGTTGTAAGTATGTTTTTGTATTTGTGCAAATAAGGCTTTCATGTAACATTACTAAAAAAAGGTCTTTTGAGTTATAAGCTTATGTCTAATATTGAAACTAATATTTTATCATGTTTATGTAGACCCAAAGGATCTATTAGACAAATGAACTTGTTTAAAATACATTAGTAGCAATCAATCCTAAGTGTAATAGATATGCTCAATATTCATGCAACTTAAACACATCTTATATATAATTCCCTAGAGCAAACACAAGTAGCTTAAATAGCTCACACAAAGGCTAACTAGGGATTTATTATTTTCTTTTGAAGAAATTTGTTTCACAATATTCTAATAATATATATTGATCATCTTCTACCATTTGTAGTAAACATAGTCAATATATTCTATTTTCATGCTACTTACTATTCCATCTTATTTCAAGTTGGAGATGATACAATCCTATTCTTACTATACTAATTAGCACTTTCATTGATATTGAAATTGTTGCATGTAAATATTCCTTTTTATCATGTCTACTACCTCTAATATTTTTATGATAAAATTGAAGCTTTTTTATATTTATGCTTTATTTTGCCATCTTTCTAAAACTTCTTGATAACAAGTTTCTAAGCTTATTCTGAATTTATTCAATATTATCAATATTGCATTTTTGTAGCCATAGTCATCCTTCATGGAATCATCCTTGTTGTTTAGATTTTTAGATGATCTCTCTTGAGATTTTATTGCTAATTTTATTTCTCAAGTAGAATGTTAAGAACTAATATATTACTTCAACTTCTAGTGGCAAAAAATTAGTTTTTAACAAAAGTATTGCATATGGGACTTAAGTTTTTACCTTGAATTCATCCAACAAGAACTATTTTTAAGTTTTTCATTTTTTTTCCTAATTCTTAATCAAGACCTAGGACCCATACCATACATTTGTAAAGGACTATAGTTTGAATAATTATTTGAAAAAGATATTTTCAAGTTATCCAAGTCCAAATATTATGATTATGACATTTATTCTTCATTATATAGAACTTCTTTCATCGATTTCCAACAAACTATGATATACAGTGCTTCTACTTATAATTTTCAAAGTGTTATACATTCAAATATCTGTAAGTATCCACAATCTTAAGTCTTTTATTATTTAGCTAAAAATTTTAATCTTTCTTATTAGTTTCACAATTTAGCACTTTTGTTTTTGAACATTTACATTCATTTTTGTATAGTCATGAAATTTTTGTAGTTGACGCAACATTATTTTTAACCTTGTGATGAGTAGTTAGACTAAACCTACATCCAACCATACTAATGAGACCTAATATGTCAGGTAGTTAAGTCATGGGGATATGATGTGTGACATCCCATCCTTAGATGTCATGGTAAATGTCAAATATATGTTATATTAAACATCATGCATAAGAAGACAATATAACAAATGTCGAATATATGTAACATTCAACATTATGCATATAGAAATTAATAGAAAAAATGCAAAAATAGAAAGAAAATAATGCTTTATTGATATAGAATAGTGTCTCTAGATCATGCTTTGATAGTGTTCCTTGGGGTTTTCTTCCTTTGGTATTTATCTTCTTAGAGGCAATCCAGCATTGCCACTACAGTTAGGCCTACAACTTGACCAGAAGGGATGGCTAGTCCACTTCTTGTCCTGCTTGACCCAACTCTTATGACTTTCCTATACTAGCTTCACCACTCCCATGCCGGTATGACCTCTAGGCTTGGGTATAAATGTTGATGAGACGCGATTCGCATGAGCCGCGATATCGCATCCCATGCGATATCGCGTCGTCCCCTGCGATGTCATGTACGCGATATCGTGGTCCGTTGCCATATCTATAAATAAGAGGCAGCTCTCNCTGCTCATCGCGATTAGATTCTCTCACCCTTATCTCCTAGAACGCAGGATAAGTATGACTTGGTTACGAGCATTCAAGGATGTGTACAGATAGCCAAGGAACGGATGCTTATCACGTTTAGGCTAGTTAAGTGCCTCAGTACGATCACTTCGAGCACGTGCGTTACGTGTGGTGATCCTAGTAACGATTAGCGTTTGCTAACCACAGTTGCATAGTTCGAGGTGTGTACGGTAAGTGGGAACGGATGCTGATGCTAGTTAATTTAGACTTAGTCCTTAGTTAGAGTTAGTTAGCTTTCTCAACCCTTCACCTCAATAGCATAGGAGAAAAAGATAAAAGATATAAAAATCATATACCTCAGACTTACTTAACCATACACCGTGACAAACACAAGTAAGTCTGGGAAGACAACGAATGATTAACCCCAAGTGTTCCATGGGGCGTGTAGGCATTTAGTCTGCGGAGTTCGACCAGATCGCGTGTGCTACGCTCATTTCGTATGGTTGAGTGTAGGGGTACCTCACCACTCATCAAATGCCTTATCTAAAACCCCCAAAGGTTACCTCAAGAGACATGTCTGTTATTACAATGTGCCCTTTCGGGTCTCAATTGCAACTACCCTTTTAGGTCTTGTTAAGATAATGATAACACTTGCTATGAAGAGGCACCATCTTTCTTGTGCAGCAACATCATTTGGAAATGGGAACGTTACATGATGAAGCATCATTTTGTCAAGTGTATTAGTTGGCTGAGATATCATAGATGCTACATTGCATCTACTATTGATGAGTGGCGAGATACCCCTACACTCAACCATACAAATATGAGCGTTTTTCATGCGCAATCTGGTTGAACTCCGTAGACGGACTAATTGTGGCACCTAGACAGTTATCCTTAGGTCGCAGTTCGTTGTCTTCGCACCTAGAATAGTATTATATTTATCACATATGGTTTAGTCTAGAGTGAGATGCATGATGTGATCCTAAACTAACGCTACTCCTGAAGGCAGTGGAAAATAATATTAACTAAGCTAAGCTAGGAGGGAAAGGGTAAGAGAATCTAATCTAGCCTAAGTGCGATGAGCATCTGTTCCTTGATCATCTGTACACATCTTGGACTTCGTGCATGACTACCACTAGGATTACTAAGCGCAGATCCTAGGTACGCCACTGGGTTACCAAGTAGTCACACTTAAATGCTCATAATCAAGTCGTACTCATTCCGCGTTACTAGGAGATAAGGGTGAGAGAGACTAATTAGGAAAGCAGTAAATAACAATTAAATAAATAAATAACAAAGTGAATGATGCAATGATGAAGTAATCTCGATCTTTATTGCCGATCATGTGTGTGTCCAAGTACGTCACACTCGAATAAAGAATGCCATACAATTACATTCAGCACACTGTGGACAGACACTGGAAAATAATCTACTCTGGAGGGATCAAACTGCCAGAGCTTCGCTACAATCTAACCTATTCATTTGAAACAAGGGAGAGCCGCTTCTTATTTATAGACATTGCGACGGACTACGATATTGCGTATGCAATATCGCAAGGGAAGACGCAATATCGCATACGTAATATCGCAGGGGATGCGATATCACGGCGGATGCGATATCGCGGCCTATGCGATATCGCGTCTCATCAACTATATTGTAGATGTGATATTGCATCTACTATAACTTAGCTGTGTTAACACATCCTCATCAATACATCCTCATCGACATATCCCCATTGACACAGCCAAATGCATTAATGCATCCCTACTGATGCAATGCCTATGTTTGCTCATAAATATGCGAGCACTCACTGCATATTTGTCATCATTTGGTCAATAGTATAGTTGAACTCTTGTAGTTTGTTTTTGTAATCTTAGTAAATAGTCAGTAAGTGCCTATAACGTGGATTGGAGTCAATTGTATGGCATCTTATTCAAATGGCATTATACTTGGACACATACTATGACCAACAATGAGATCAAGATTGATTCATATTCATTACAATACTTTGACTTAGAATAAATTTAATTTTAATGTACTTAGTTAATATTTACATTTTCATGGATATTAATCAATTGGTAGAATAAGCCTGACTAGTTTCGAGTGTAAACATGTATTTGCTTGGCGATCTTAGCAACATTAATACTTGGTTCATCTAGTAGCATAATACTTGGTAATTCTAATAGTGGGTACGTGAGTTCAGGACGTGTACAACAACTTGGGAATGGACACTCATCGTCCTTAGGATAGGTTATTAATTAGATTAAATAATTAATTTTCATACTTTCATATAACTTAGCCTTAGCTGCACAATATCAATAATCATATGCCTCACTTTGGACTAAACCATATGTGATAAAGCTACCATTAGTCCAGGTAAGAAGGCAATGACCTACAATCAATGCTTAGCCATCTAGATATTACACTAGTTCCATCCATTGAATTCAACCAGATTACACATGAATGCTTATGATTCATATGGTTAGACATAGGGGATAGTTGCTACTCATCGTTGGCATTGTTGCCAAGGATGTTGCTGGTGATTTAGATTAGTTATATTATAAACGATTGTTGTAAAAGAATTAATGAATTATCTTTTAAGAAAAATTAATATTTTAACTCACATACATTATCAAATAAAAACATGTCTTCTTCCCATATGACCTATAGTCCATCACACAATGAGAACATTAGTAGGAGTAACAATAGGATCTATACTAAAGAGAATTGGAGTGAACTAATGCAAGTAGAGGTTTCATATGTTCATTTAGACCCTTGCTACATTCAAAGACTATATTCAAGTGTCATAGACAACCCTAGGGAAGATGGAACAAGTTCTAGAACAAGGAGGATCTCAAGGCCTATGATCTTCTACAAACCTAGAAGAGATGAACCAATGTATCATAGGGGGAGATATAGAAGCCATGGTGAGTCTCCCAGTTCGCCATCTTCCTTTATCTCTTTAACGTTTAGTTCTAACAAAGATGAACATGGGTATGGAGATAGAGATCCATTAAGGGATCATGATAGAGATAGAAATAAGGATCAAAGACAAGATATAAGGTATTAAATGGAGTATAGGTGAGATCATCATAATTAGAAAAATAGAAATAGAGATTATTACCATGACATTTCTAATGATAACGAACCCTTTTTGGCTACTAGAAGCATGATATAGATCATAGAGGCAGTTAGAATACCCCACAGGCATCAAAGGGAAAGCCACATTAGACAACTTAATATGAATAACATTCCTAAATTTGAGGGAGGCTATAATTCTAATCCACAACATCATTTACAAGCCTTTCATGATGCCTACATCATGGAAAATATTGAAAGTAAGTGGCAAAAGCTTAAGCTATTTTCTAGGTGATGAGTAGTGAGGATACCCTATGCCTAATCATACAAATCACGGGAGTGTACTAGCAATTTGGTTGAATTCCATGGACTTATTTCCTAAGTTTACCATAGTCCTAAATTGTGAGTCAAGGAATTGCATGATTGTTGTCTTCCTAACTCACACTTGTGATATTTGTGCATATGGTTAAGTGTGAGTTAAGGCTTATGATATTTATTTTTGTTGGTATTTTTGTCTAGGTGTGAAGACAGCGAACTGCGAGCAGTGAGTAACTATCTAGATACCATAACTAGCCCGTCTGTGGAGTTTGACTGGCTCATGCGTGAAACACTCGTATTCATATGGTTGAGTGTAGGGGTATGATGCTAGTGATTTAGATTAGTTACATCATACAAGATTGTGGTAAGAAATTATTAATGATATATCTTTTAGAAAATAATAATAATAATAATAATTGCAAACAAGTCACACACCAATTCACAACTATGTCTCTCTTACAAGACTATGATAACACAAGAACTAGTAGGGAAATTCATTGGAGAACCAATGAATAATATGACGATGAAGATGAATTTTTTAGTACTCAATCTGATGTAGGGGTTTCTATGAACATAACCAAAGACAACATCGTCCCAACTCACAAATGCATAACCTACCCAGTGACGATGAACCCCTACTAGCCACTACGAGCCTAACACATATACAAGAGGCTGTTCGAATATCTCGTAGGCATCATAAGGAAAGCTATCTACCCAGGCTTGACTTAAACAGCTTTTCCAAGTTCTCAGGAGGCTATGAATTAGATCTGCAATAACATTTACGAGCCTTCTACAATGCCTGTGCATGGAACAACATTGATAATGGATGGAAAAAACTTAAGCTCTTTCCTATGACACTTGTTGGCCAAGCAAAAGTATGGTATATGTCTTTAAAACCCAAATCAAGTTGACGTTGGCCAACAATGTAGAACTCTTTACTGGATGATATCAAACTTATGCTAGAGTGTCGGCCTTGAGGAAACAAATCCAAGAGTGGAAACAAGCACAACATGAACCCTTGGACATGGCCTTAGAAAGATATTATGCACTATTAAACAACTGCCTAGGCCATGGGTTCTCTGAGGAAAGGCTAATGTATCATATCATAGATGAGCTCGATAATGAAACAAGGGAGACCCTAGGGATGTATGCCTAAGGTCAACTATATGAACTATGAACCCATCAAGTCCAAGAGATTATTAAGCAGGTAGAAATAGAAAAAAGAGAAATGGCTAAGTGGGAGAATGTTGAAAAATCTCAACAGGTCCAAAACCTTAAATCAACTAGGGCCCATGATAATAAAAAGAAGAAATTAACTCACCACAAGGAGGTGGAACCATCTTTGTTAGTACTACAATCCTTGGATGAAAGAGGCAAAGATCAATAAGATGATGGAGTGGATACATGAAAAATGTGGAGAATATGCCAGTATTATTAGAGGTAGAGTCATGACAAACCAAGAAGTAGGACAAACTAGACAATCGGAAAGAAGGGTAGAAGAGAATAAGAACTTCATTGCCAATGATACATATCAGTGTAACATTTTCCTGTACGATCACCCCAAGGGCCAATGCCCAATCTTGTCACATTTACATGAGCATTGGGAAAGAATGTTACATCCAGAGTTCGTGCAGAAATACTGTGTTCAATCACAGTGGCAACAATCCCAGTCATGGGGGAGGCCATCCCCAAACTAGTTACATCCTTCATACCATCTGAACCTAAGTGCTTATATAGTTCAACATCCTGTTTCCCCAACTAGGTCAACATTCTCTATCGCACCCCACTATTATTATTCTCCTCAATACTATCAACCCGTATGCTCTCCAACACAACCACCACCTTGGGTACCTTGCACTCCTCAATTTTAACATCCTCATCCTTCATCTCCTTCCACATCACCACCAGTTGTGCCTAAAGGGTTTGCACTATAGCATCAACCCACGAACGTTACTTGTGCTTCTATTGATAATAGTAGTGGGAACTCTCCTCAACATCGAAGATGCCCATTCTTTCGACATGACTATAAGAAGGGACAACACAATTTTGAGACTACTACATCTTCCAACACAGCACAAGCCCAACACTGTGGTGCATCTCTCTTTGCAAATCCAATGTGTCATGTCATCTCATCAAGGCCACCACTCAATACTCCAACAACTATGCAGCCCAATGAATATAGCCACATGGGGAGACATGTTGATCCTCGCATACCATCTTACAGTCACAAGCACCATAGTGGGTGAACTCCTTATAAATTAACCACATCTTATAACTTTTCCCACTATGTCAACTCGAGTCAATTGACTGGGTCCCAATATTTTCAACATGCAAGGATCCCAACCTTCCATTTATTAATTCTAGCCATGCTCAACCGTTTAGTTATGGGGGGG
>MNCI01011487.1:298958-311813 GCA_015680685.1 Gnetum montanum | reverse complement strand
GGGGTGTATCCCCCATTCTAACAACAGTAGAATTAATAAATGTTTTCCTTTTCTTTAATTTTACAATTTTTTGTTTTTTCTTTTTCATTTTTCAATTTATTATTTTATCTTTTTGTCTTTTTGTCTTTTTATCTTTTTACCTTTTTACCTTTTTATGAGTAATCTCATCTAGGAATAAAACACTCATGTGACTTGTTGGTTGAGGTGTTGTTCTTTGCTACCAAGTCTCAAGTGACTAATTATTTGGACAGCAAGCCCATCACATCCATCCATCCATTCTATTAAGAAGAGGTTCTACTCTGGGTATGATGATATTCTTGACATCATTAAAACTTAAAGTAATTTTGTGCTCATTATGCCCAGAATGAAGAAGGATGGAGCAAGAGGGAATGGTTAGGGTGTGACATCAAGGGGACTTGTGGATTCTCTTTGGTGACATTTGTAGGAGTTATCATGTAGTATGGTTGTATTAAGATCCTTGTACATCTAATGAAAAATGGGAGTAAGAGTAATCAAACGACACTCAACCAAGAAAAAAAATAATGCTATTCTAGGGGGTCCCACTAGAAAGACATGCACCCATGCCTAAAGGTAGGCGGCTTCTTTGGATTCAGATTACTTCATCTAAAAAAAAATCCAACACGAGTGCGACAAAGCAAAATCACTCCTCCCTTGAACAAAATGCCAAGTGATTGTATGCCTTGCTATCATGATGCTCTTATGGTTGTCCATCATGGGAAGAAGCAATGTGATGTCATTGATTGGAGGAATGGACTTGGTCTTGATCTTGGAGTGATGGGCTAATGACACACTAATCATGCCTTACACATAGGATTCATTGTGCCCTAGGTCAGTTACCTCATATCCCGATTTTTGCAATCCCTTCTACAATTCGTCTCATCCTACTGTTCATGTAATTGTGACTTGTGTCTTGGGTAGCATGGAACTCATATCTCATCATAGTGGTATTTACATGTGTGTGTTTTGTGGAATTAGTGTGGATTACATTTCACTCTTTTTGTGCCTATGGACATTTTAAGGTGAGGTTACACAAGGGCATTATAGGTTGGAACCTGCTTTGGGGAGGATCCACTTGTGTGACTTTTGTAATTTGTACTTGTTGCACACCCTCACATCATTTTATACCCTCCAAGTATTGCGTCACCAATGATATTCTTTCCCTCATCATCATCCTTTCGGTCCAAATGTTCCTATGTACTAACCCATGCCCTTTTTCCTGATACTCTTCATGACCTTCACTGCCAAATTTTACATCATGATACTTTTTCAGTGTCATTAGACCTAATCAACATTACCCTGGAGCCTTCACATTGACCTAAAGTCCTTAATTTACACCATAGAATTTCAAAAATTTATCAATTATTCCAAATACCCTATTTTCATTAGGCTGCGATATCGGGGTTGTGCTATTGCATATGCGATATCGTGTCCTTTTTACCTATATATATGGCCCCCCGCAAACGTCAACATCATTTACAACTATTCATGCGGGGGAGTTTTTCAAATTTTCTTTTACGATTTGTGACCTGCACACCTCTTGATCTACCAGCCATAACTCGCTCGCTAGCACTCCAATTTGCATTCCGTTTGAACCTATCTGAACCTGGAGTGTTCAGCTTAGTCGTGGGGGAGGGGTATACTCTGAATTGCACATAAATTTTTTGAAATTTGTCATCACCCAAAGGACACTATCAAGGGTAATTAGTTATAAAAATAATAAAGATGTACCAAAAACAATTTCATCTCCTTATCTATACTGGGAAATTAAAATTTGAAACCACCTAAGCAAAGTGGGCCAAATATTAAAACCATTTGGGGACATTTCCATAAAATTTCTACCTTTAAATCACATGGAATAAGAAACAAATTCATTAAGGTAAGAAGTAAGGTATAACTTAACTTTTGTAAACAACCTTACTAATGATTGGCCCCGTGTGATTGTAGATGGCCCTAAAGCATGAATAACAAGAAGGTCTTTCTCAAGGTGTGTCTAAGTGACCTAGGAGAGGTAGAGGATAGGTGTTTGCCGAATAATGTGCAAAGCAGGAGGAGAAATTATTCAATATCCATCAAGAGACTCCTGCTACTGTACAATTGGGATATGTAGAAGGTGGAGCTGCTGCAGCACCTGAATAGGGACAACACCTTACGTTGTCCCTGGGGTGTGTTTAGGCCATCCATGAAAGGTCCACATCAGTTGTAGTGATCATGGAATTGAAATTCGGATCCTTCATGGAATTCGCTATTGAGGCCATTAGGGACCAGCTCAAAGGATCCCCATTATGGCCTATCCTCTTTGAAAGTGGTGCCTGGTACTTAGGAGAAATGTACCAATTTTGGCACAATAAAGAAAAAGGTGCCATAGTTGACATTGGTGGTGTATCTGTTGATTTTTCCACCAAGGGCATTTCGGAAGTGTTAAACCTTCCAAATAGAGGGCCAAAAGTTGCTCACCTATCCACTTGCTTTGACACAGATGCGCAAAAGGTTTGGTTGGATAGGGCGTATGGTAAAGAAGATAAGACATATGGAGAATTGACGTTGGAAGAGAGAATCTACTTCAAGATTGGTACTTATCACATCTTCGCCACAAAAGGATTAAATAGGATTTCAACATATGCAGCAAAAGGAAGTGCGATATTGATGGGAAAGGTTAATGCTAACCTGCCCCTTCTATATCTCATGGAGATCTTAAGGCGATTTGAAGAATGCAAGATAGGGAAGTTCTCATTGCCCTTCTATTGTCTCATCAGGAAGCTGTGCAAGCATGCTAGAATTCTGGGGTACACTAATGACGTCCCCAGAAGAGCCCAAAATGCTTCATTTGCTAAACTACTGAAGCCATCAACTCCAAGGAAAAGTGCTGGTGAGACACTGGAGATAGAGCCAGAGCTAGAGCAAGAACAAATGGTGGGGCCCACTACAACTCAAACTATAGGGGCTAGCCAACTGCCAAGCTCAAGGCCCAATCAACAATAAGAAGCGGGGCCTAGCATAAGCCAGTGAGACCAACCACCACCACTGTAGGATTATCGACCATCGATGAGCCATCTCAGGGCCATTGTTAAGATGGCCAGTTGGGGAAGTCGTGATGATGCTAATCTCTTCCGTGTCATCGATGATACCATACGATCCACTGTCTCTATAAATCACACATGGGGTGAGGTGTCTATTCAGACAGGAGGAGGGGACACTCAGTGGTCACAATAGATCTTAGGGAACGCTACATCCTTTTGAGTGTAATCAGAGACTGGTGAAGGGGCCACAATGATGGTCATGTAGCACCAGGATGTAGCGAGAGCCGTAGAGGTGGTCGTAGGCCACATCAAAGAATCCTTCAATGTCCCTGTTGTGCCACCAACAGACTTCACAGGAGCACGTGATGCTCAAACATTGGCCGATCCCTCGATGACTCCTACGGAGCATGAGGATGTTCTTAATCAGTTGCTACAAATAGGACAAGTCATGATGTCCTTGTTCGACATCCCACAGGATGTCACAGTAGCATAATCAGACCTCATCTCTACCAAGGGAAAGCTGATCATGGTAGAGATCAGGGCCGAGCATACAGAAGTAGAGTTAGTAAAATTCCAAGAGAGGCTTGTAACCTTGCAAGCCGCATAGTGGGACCCCTCTCAATTCATTCCCATAGACCAGCTGGACACCTTTAGGATCGAGTAACTCAACAGATTGTTGGTGGACAATAAAAGAGTGGTGGAGGAGAAAGAGAAGGCCGACAAGAATGCCTCCAAGGCACAAGTGCAAACCTACGTGCACACGAAGGTGCTCAGAGCCTTAGAAGAGGAGAATAAATAGCTCGCTGCTAACAATCTTTGGTTGATTGTTGTGGAGAAACAAAAGAATGTTCTTGAAGAAAAATTTCAATAGTTACGAGAACAATTAATTAGGATCAACCAAGACATGAATCATTTGGCCAGATAGAATCGACCCCTCTTAATGGACGAGGTACGTGCAATTTGTCAGAAGACGGCCATTGAAATAAGTGCATGGAAAAATGAGGCCAAGTGGTAAATTTTGAGTCTATTGAAATCCATAAAATAACATCCCATGGTTGGATAAGACATCTTTGAGAAAAAGAAGATGTTTTACCCAAGAGTAATCACTTCATAGAGAAGGCATCTTGTAGGAGGTATAGATTTCTTGGGTCTAAAGAAGACATCTTATAGGTGGTATAGGTGCCTTCCTAAAGTAGTAGGCTTGTACAAGAGATGTCTAGCTTGTATGTTATATGTCTATACTCTAGGAAATATGTCTTATCTTGGGATGATATGTTTATTTTGGCAAGGCCAGAAATAAGCATGTTCATTTTGAGGTTAGGAATCTTAGGAGATCTTCAAAAAAGCTACCATTGACTTCGAGCCCCCCTAAACTTAACAAAATAACCCTAAAACATCTCTAAAAATGCAAAAACACTCAAAAACATAGAGATACCATAAATAAACATGAAACATTCATAAACAACAAGAAACATACAAAACAATTATATTGAGGATGACACATGGACTTGGTGATGTCCTCATTAAATTCATCAATGAAATGAAAGAATACATTTGCAAATTCAACAAAGGCTTATATGAGCTAAAAAGATCTCCTAGAGCTTGGTTTCATAGGATCAACAACTACTTGTTAAAGAAGGGATACTCATCCTACATGTTTCAATCCACATTGTACTACAAGCATAATAACAAGGGCTTCATTATTATCCCAATTTATTTGGATGATCTTATATTGACAGCCACAAATAAAAATTTGATAAAAGATAATCAAGCATGAAGAGTGAATTTGAAATGAAATACTTGGGAGAATATACATAAATAGCACTAACCAAGGCTTTAATACGATTTTGGGGAACTGCATCATGCAATGATGATGAAGCCTAACTACTTTAAATTTTAATAGCAAGATCTAGGGCATCATGAAACTCACAAGGAGTTATGAATTTATGTGGATCAATGAACATTCTTGAAACACATGATCCAAAATCAAAACAACATGAGCCTAATCAAGAGGCATAATGCAATTGGATCAGTTACAGTTAATACGAGGTTAACAACACTTGTTTACAAACGCCTTGCTTCCTAAATTGAACTAGGTCACACAAGACTACATTCACTTAAGAATGCTTCAATGGTCACTCAAGAGATTGCAAACACCAAGTAGACAAACTTTGCTTCAATTATATTGCCTCAACTTTGGATGATTTACAAGCAGCAAATAGATGCTATTTATAGCAATTTATAGACACTATGACTAGCTACTAGATATTTCTAAATGGATAGCTATTATTACATACAATCATCACACGACACATGCATGACACCTACAATTATTACATTTATGAAAATGACATTGAAATTTATAAAGCTTTTAGTATAGCTTTTTGGACACTACAAATCTTAGCCCTAGGCTTTTGGTAGGTAATGCAACTATAGATAAGCTTGTTCATCTTCTCCAATAAAGTTGATGGTGACAACTAAACATCTTGCGAATCCTTGATGACAAGTGGTGGCCTTTCAGTATTTCATTCATTTTGATAAAGAATAACTTCTTAATAAAGATTGATTCTCGAGAAGACCTAATAAAGCGGCATTTCTCACCTTTCCCATTCTAATAATGTATTGAAATAATTATGGGCAAACTGATTTACAAATAGCTAGTGCCTTGTGAGGAGAATATTATCCAACACTTCAGAAAGTTGCAAATGTGCGACCATGTGTGGCTCAATTTGGGACCAGTTTAGATTGTTCACAAGATAATCTATCCTTCTAGCCATATTGATAAAACAATTAAGCTTAGAATGTAGCTTTGAGATGCTGTTTGAGGACTCCTATGGAAAGTAGTATCCAATGTCCCTACACGAGTGCACCCTTTGTTCTAGAGTATTAAGTGGTCAATTGAGCCAATCTTCTGGTGGATTTCTGAATGCTCTCAAACTTGATGGTGGAGCTTGCAACATACAACTCTTTAGTTCCTTTGTTGGAGCATTAGGTAGGCTATTGATTCCACCTAGAATAAATTCAATTAAAAACTCATACTATGAAAAAAGAAATTACCACCAAGAAAACTTGAATGATCACTTCACTATCCACTAAAATGGCATTGAATTCTTACATCCCCTAATGGTGGTTGTTTTTTTCTAAAAGCTAAGAAATGTATTTTGAAGCATAATTCAAACATCCAAAAAGCCTTAAAGATTACTCCTTAGATTGCAGTTGATCTAAAAACAAAAAAATCTTCTCCAAGACATGTGGATACATATGAATTTTTCAATCTTT
Source organism: Gnetum montanum (assembly GCA_015680685.1). Classification (NCBI taxonomy): domain Eukaryota; kingdom Viridiplantae; phylum Streptophyta; class Gnetopsida; order Gnetales; family Gnetaceae; genus Gnetum; species Gnetum montanum. The sequence continues at coordinate 305,496 of MNCI01011487.1, read as the reverse complement.
AATTATTACACTAAGAAATTTGATTTCATTTTTACACACCTAAAATTTCTTGAGATCTCCAAACAATCCACTACCATGTTCTTTGCATAAGGTAGGCAATGTTTGTAGATGACCATAATGCTCTTCTATTAAACTTGAATAAATCAAGTAGTCATCAATATAATTTGCTATAACATCCTTATGCTTACCAAAAGTACTATCCATGTGACACTAGAAATTAACAAGGGCACTTTTCAAATCAAATGGCATAACAAGCCATTCATAAAGACCAGTTGGCATGCTAAACATTGTCTCATGAATATCTTCTTTTGCTATTTTGATTTGATGATATCTTGATTTGCAATCAAACTTAAAAACCCTTTTTTTACTACTACTCACTAAATTAGTTCCTCTTTATTTTGTAATAGCCATTTGATGTTAACCATTACAACATTTAGTGGGATGTAATTTATTACAATCATGGCTTTTCCCCTCTTGATCTCTACATGGTTTCTAATAGTAAAGCAAGCACAAGAATAGCTTGAATTTGATGGCCTTACTCCTTTCTTTTCAAATTCTACAACTTGCTTTATGACTTCAGCTTCATCCTTTCTGGTTATTACAATGGATTTTCTTTGTACTAGTATAGCATGGAGAGTTGGGATGTAAGCTACCAGATTTTCTTGTGACCAAAACTATAGTGTATGCTCACTATAGCAACTCTGGAGCTTTGAGGTTATGTCTTCAACTTTTTCTTCACTAATTTTTCCTTGAAACATCAACATTTTCTCAACATTTTGATATTTAGATCTCTATAATTCTTCCATTGTTGTCTTATTCAAAATTTCTTCCAAGCTTGGATTGGAAGTAGTATACCTTGACTATTCGAACTAGGTTTTGTGAATTTCTAGCAAGATGCATGAAATACTAAATTTTCTATCACCTATAAAAAGAACTAATAGCTCTCTTCTAATAGTGTAGGGAGAAACTGTCTCCATGCAAGTAGCTCGTAAGCCAACATCATACTTGCTATCATTTATATGAACAAAATTGGCCTTTCCTATCAAAAATTCATTAATGTGGATAAGAACATTTAGAGAAAATTTGGTGAGATGCCTTACTCCATTCATGGTCTTAATTTTGAAGGGCTGATTACATTCTACTCATAATTCCACCACTCTTTGATGAACAAAATTTAAGGTAGCAGTAGTGTCTATGAAAGAATTATATTTTCTCCATTTAAGTTTTCCATCTATTGCTATCTTGAGTGGGATGATGATTATGTAGATAATGGAGATAATCTTCTTAATCTAATGAACAACTATTTTTGGCAAAGTCCTTTTGATGTCATCCTTCTTTTTTTTTCTTTTTCCATCAAAAATCATTTCTCATATAGTGTTATGAGAAACATGGCTAGAACCTTGGATGGGACTACTTTGGCTTTATCTTTGTCTTCCTCATCTTGAGATGACTCCTCTTTTGACATCAATGGTAAATGTTTTGGACAAGTATGCCAGTGGATAGATGATTTAATATTAGCAAATTTAGTACTAGAACTAGGTTCATCCCAGAAAACAAAAAATGGATTAATAAAACTGGTTACAAATGATGTTGAAGTAAATTTTTCTTCTTCAGTACTTTGATTTAAATCTTCTAGACCTTGATATAGAAACTGTTCTACTTTTTCTAAATCTTTGGATGTCCAATCAGCTTCTTCCTCATCCTCTATCCAACCTCTACCTCCTTACATCATATTAAACTAGGGAGAAATATTTTATTTTGCATTATATTCAAAATCCATTTGTTCTTCTTCTGAATCATCTTCAGATATGAGTTTATAAACTTTTTCATTATTAGCCAAACACATTTCTAATTGTTCTTTGAACTCAATTGGCTCCCATTCATCAATATATTCATCAAAAAAGGCTTTTACCTTCTCTAGCACTTTCTTCTTTGGACATTCGTAAGCATAGTAACCCCTTTGTTTACAATTATAACAACAAACACTTTTCTTTTTTGTAGGCTATCTTCTACATTTGATATATTGGTTGGGATGAAGCCTTCTTGGTTTTGCTATATACACTCAAATTCCTCTTCTCTATCTAGGAGGAAAGCTTTTAGGAAATCCATTTCAAGGTTTCTTTCTAAATGGTTTGCTAGGCTTTCTTCCAAAGGTATCTGCTCCATCTATTTGTTCACATACTTTAGTTGATGGTAAGATTTTTATCAAACTTATTTGATAATAAGTTTTTTGTAATTATTATCTTACCATGTGTATGACATCTACAAAATACACTAAGGATAGATCAGGATTTGCCACTATAGCATTATCCAATACCATTTTCCTAATTTTGTTAGGCAATGACCCCAGATACATGTATGTTATCAATCTATCTCTATGTAATGCTAATTGATACTCTTCTTTACTGTATTTAGGACTATATTGTTCAAAATCCTTCAAATTATGCAATTTCATCTAAGTATGAAATTATCTTGTAGTCTAACATTTTCATAAAGATCTACTATAAATTTTGTAATAAGGTTAACAAAAAAACTTTGTAGCCCACTTTGTAGAACTTGTCTTGGGCCTCCACATGAAAACATTTCCACCAGTGGAAAATCTTTCCTATTGCTCCTATTAGGCTAATAATGATCAATGTGCATTCATCAAATCCTAGTAGCATTTGAGCATTTCTAAGTTGTTCTACCCATAGTTAGATGGTATGCAGCAGTTCTTTGGATGGTAGGTAGTCAATGTCAATGAATGACATATTTATTGCTTGCATCTCTTGAAGTGCTTGGAATGATGATGGTGGCTCATACAACCTTCTCAGGTATGCCATCATAACTTGACCTTGGTAATGATTCTTGGGTCCTCCTTCTAATGAATCTAAAAAGAGATTAGTTTCTTCAAATTATTTTCCTTCTTGAATTTTTCTATCTTCTATTGTAGCAAGTCTCTAGTATTTATTTGAACTCTCTTTTCTTAATCTTGTGCAATCTATCTATTCTTTGTTACTAGAGGAAGCTTGAATTGATTTTCTAAAGTGAATACTTATTTTAGAAAAAAAAATTTCTTTGTGCTTCTTAACTTCATCTTCATATAAATTCATATGACTAATAACTTCATCTAGCTTACTTTGTATATTGTTTAGATTTTTGCTACAAAATGATGACCAATGCAATAGGTAATTCAGTTGATGCACATCTTTGTTTTTATTTTGCTAGGAATCAATTGAGTGTTTTGATAGGTAGCTACAGTTAGCTCAAGTATCTAGGGCTAGATCATCTAAAACCATTGTGTGATATGACCCTTGAGGAGGTCATTTTCCCTCATGGATGAATTTCCTTCCTTTCACGTCTTTGTATTACATCATAAACAATGTTTCTTTGCAATCAAAATTAGGAAAAGTGGCTTGAAGCTTACTTTTAGAGGATGACCCTTCTTCATATTTGGTAGTTGGCAGGATTGGTAGTAATGCTTGTAATTCAATGATGATAGAATGCCCAAATTGTTGGATCACATATTTACTCCACCATTTCTTCATTCTTTTTGATGTTTGAAACTCTTGATCCCTCAAAAACTTTTGGATGCTTGGAAATCCCTAAACATAATCATCCTCTTCTATGGATATGCCACATGCTAATAGATGCTTGCTTGTGATTCATAGATATGGTGTTGGTGAGCTGAAATGTGCCTCTCACACCTATTGTTGCATATACTAATCCTGGCAATAACTTCACACCATCTATTTCAACACATAATAATAAAGTAGAGGACATATGCTCATCATATAGAGATAATTGAAAATTAGCTTATGTAGAACATATAGCATCTACATTCAAAATTCCCTAAAATTAACATACTTTCACCATTTCCTAGATGAGATGTAGATTATCATTCATTCCATCTCCAATTACCTAGCTATCTAGTAATATTACCAAAAATTTAGCACCTATATCATAATTAAACTTGGGACTTACTAAAATGTTGATTTTCCTGAGATGCACATAGTGATACTCTTGCTACTTTTGACTGCTTGACTAAGGTGGTTTATCTGGATGAAAACATGTTGGAGAATGAATAGATCATTTCCTTAGGAATTTGAGGAAATTGCATTTTTCCATCTAAGATGACAGAATATTTTTGGCTAAGCATAGCTACGTGAAAAGGAATAACAGCTTTCTAATCTTGAGATAATTTTGCATCTTCTCTTTCAAAAGGAAGGTCAACAACTTTACCTCTCATCATATAAGCATGATGAGTCTCCTACTTGATTTTGAGATCATTAAGGCCATCATGAAAAACACCATTAAAAGCATCCATATCTTCTCTAAGACCTTCTTGGTACCACCAATCATCAACCCTTCTAGCATCATCTTCTGTAACTCTTCTTTCCAATGTTTCTTGATCATTAATCACAATAGAATATTGAGTGTAAACTATAATTTATTTAGCTTCAATTCTAGGGATCAGCTTTGCAACTTTCTCATCAAAAGGCTCATTTTCTTCAATATATTTAGATAACTAATTTGTCCTTGGGATCGAAATATCCCATTCATTTGACCATGCTTTTGTTCCAAAGATATCATATATGGGAAAGGAAAACTCGTCTTCACTCACTTCTTCAACAATACTTTTACCCTTATCCTTACAACTTTTAGTTTTTCCCAGAGTAGTCATAGGTTTAGAACAAACTTGAACAAACTCTTCTACATTTGATAGATAAGGATTTGATGCATAAGTGTAATCCATTAGATAATAATATCTATCAGTAACTCGTAGACATTCTTCCACCATTTCGTCAACTATGTTTTGGAGAATGGATGCATGTTCTAATATTTCTATAATAGGGGCCATTACAAAATCTACATAAACAACACCACGTCATCAGGACATGAAAGAATTCAATGCGATTTTAGTGGACTAGTGAAGCAACCACTCAAATTGAAAAGTTAAAGAAGGAATGCTTTGCATTATCTCCTTTGGAATCCATTTTGAAGGATCCCTTCATCCTCAACATGGATACTAGCTATGAAGCATGGGTAGAAGTTTTGCATAAAGTAGGTTGAACGAAAGTTGATGAAAATTTATGTTCATATGCTTTGGTTGTTTTTGCCAAGAATGAATTGGCATATTGGCTAGTAAGAAAAGAAATATTAGCAATAGCTTAAGGATTAGAGAAGTTCCATCCATATCTCATAGAAGAATCATTCATCTTAAAAATTAGTTCCTCCAACCTAGCCACCTTGATGAATAGAAAGATCACCTCCTTACCAAAACTACAAAGATTTTCTTGGTGCTAATATCTTTTGTCACAATATGAGTTTTCAATTAAATGCATTCTAGGGAAAATCAATAGCCTTCCTAATGCTATAAAAATGGAACTAAAGAGTTTTATGTTGCAAGATTTACCATCAAGTTCAAGAGCATTTGGACCACCACCAAAACATTGGCTCAACTGGCCACTTGATACTTTAGAACAAAGGGTGCACTGGTGCAAGGACATTGGCCAATACTTTCCACAAAAATCCTCAAATAGCATCTCGAAGCTATATCCCACACTCGATTTCTTTGTTACTATGGCTAGAAGAATAGATTATCTTATGAATAATCTAAAATGATCTCAAATTAAGCCACTCATGCTAGCACATTTGCCACTTTATGAAGTGTTGGATAATATTCTCCTCATAAGGCGCCAGTTGTTTACAAATCACTTTGCTCATAATTATTTCAAGACATTATTGGAATGGGATGGATGGAAAATGTCCTCTATCAGGTCTTCTAGAGAATCAATCTATATAAAGAAGTTATCCTTTATTAGAATGAATGAAAGATCAAAAGCTTACCACTTATCATCAAGGATTCACAAGCTGTTTAGTTGTCACCATAAACCTTATTAGAGGTGATGGACAAGCTTATTCGTAGCTACACTAACTACCAAAAGGCTAGGGCCAAGATCTATAGTGTCCAAAAAGCTTTTCTAAAAGCTTTTAAATATCAATGTCATTATCATAAATGTAATAATTGTATGTGTTATGCATGTGTCATGTGATGATTGTATGTAATAATAATTGTCCAGTTAGAAATAGCTACTAGCCAATCATAGCATCTGCAAATTACTACAAATAGCACCTGATGAGACGCGACATGCACTGTGCCGCGATATCGCGGTCCGCCGCCATATCTATAAATAAGAGGCGGCACTCCCCTCATTTCCCAATCCTGGCTAGAAGTAGTGAAGCTCTGGCAGATTGATCACTCCAGAGTTAGAATTTTTCCCCATGTGCCCGCAGTAGGAGTCCTAGAGTGAACGGCTCTTTATTGGAGCAGCTTGTAACCTGAACCCAAGTTGTGTACGGAAATAAAGACGAACTTGATTGGATAAACCTTGCAGCACGTGGTTTTATTGTTATTTATTTACTGCTTTCCTAGTGCGCACAAGTACGACTTGATTACGAGCGTCTACGGACGTGTACGGCTAATCAAGAAATCGGCTGCTTGTCGCAATGCGTGAGTACGACTTGACTACGAGCATTGACTGCTTGGTAACCCAGT
>MNCI01011487.1:275254-290051 GCA_015680685.1 Gnetum montanum | reverse complement strand
AAAAAATCACATACCTCAGACTTGCTTAACCATACACCGTGACACTTACAAGCAAGCCTGGGAAGACAACGAACGATTAACCCCAAGTGTTTCTTGTGGTGTTAAGGCATTTAGTCTGCGGAGTTCGACCGGATCGCGCGTGCACGCTCGTATTCGTATGGTTGAGTGTAGGGGTACCTCGCCACTCATCAACACCTATTTGCTCCTTGTAAATCATCTCAAGTTGAAGCAATACAATTGAAATAAAGTTTATCTACTTTACTAGTTGCAACCTCTTGAGTGAGCATTGAAGCATTCTTAAGTGAGTGCAATCTTGTGTGACCTATTTTAATTCAGGGTGCAAGGCATTCATAAATGAGTGTTGTTAATCTTGCATTATTAGTAACTAATCTAAGTGTGTTGCACCTCTTGGTTAGGCTTGTTTCATTTTGATTTCAGATCATGTCTTGCAATAATGTTAATGGCTTCATGTTAATTCATAATGCCTCTTGAGTTTCATGATGCCCTGGATCTTGCTATTAAAGATCAAAGTAGTCAAGCTCCATCTTCAACGCATGATGTGGTCCCTCAAAATGGTATAGGAGCCTTGGCTGATGTTTTTTATGTAGATTCTATAATGTCCCCTATAATAGAACAATTAGAATATGCATCCATTCTCCAAAAACATAGTTGAAGAAACATAGGAAGAATGTCTACAAGTTACTGATAGATATTATAATATGCCATATTTAGATCCCTATATGCCATATTTAGAATGTCTACAATTACAAGAATGTCTACAATTAGAATATGCATTAAATCCCTATATGCCATATTTAGATGACTTTGTTCAAGTTCATCCTAGACCTATGACTACTCTAGGAAAAATTGGAAGCTATAAAGATAAGCGTAAAGGTACTTGTTGAAGAAGTAATTGAAGACAAGGTTTTCTTTCCTATATATGATATCTCTAGAATACAAGCATGGTCAAATGAATGGAATATGCCTATTCCAAGCTCAGATTAGCTATTTAAATATATTGGAGAGAATAAGCCTTTTGATGAAGAAGATGCAGAGCTGATGCCTAGAATTGAAGCCAAAGAAATTATAGTTTACATTAATTATTCTGTCGTGGTTGATGATCAAGAAAAATTGGAAAGAAGAGTTGCAAAAGATGATGCTAGAAGGTTTGATGATTGGTGGTATTAAGAAGGTCTTAGAGAACATATGGATGCTTTTGAAGTTGTTTTCTAGGATGGCCTTAATGATCTTGAAATTGAATAGGAGACTCATTGTGCCTATATGATGAGAAGTAAAGCTATTGACCTTCCTTTTGAAAGAGAAGATGTAGAATTATCTAAATATTAGAAAGATATTATTCCTTTTCATGAAGCTATTCTTAGCTACAAATACTTTGTCACCTTGGTTGGGAAAATGAAATTTCATGAAATTCGTAAAGAAGTGATCTATTCATTACTCAACATATTTTCAACTAGATTTACCACATCGTTCAAGTAGTCAGAACTAATTCTTCACATTAAGAATCATGGAATTATATTAGTCTTTTTTTCCTTCTTTACGAAAGAAGAAGTTACAAGATGGAAGTAGTAAGGGTATCACTATGTGCATGTTGAGAAAATCGACGTTTTAGTAAATTCCAAGCTTGATTATGATATAAGTACTAAATTTTAGGTAACATTGCTAGGCAGTTGGGTAATTGGAGATGGAATGAATGATAATCTAGATCTCATATGGGAAACGGAAAAAGTATGTTAGTTTTGGAAAATTTTGAATGCAGATGCTTTATGTTCTGTACAACATAATTTTCAATTATCTCTATATGATGAGCATATACCCTTTGCTTTATTATTATGTGTTGAAATATAAGGTGTGAAGTTATTTCCAAGATTAGTATATGTACCAATAGGTGCGAGAGGCACATTTCAACTCATCAACATCATATTCATGAACCATAAGTTGAAGTGGGGAGTAATATTCCCTATAAGAAGTAAGCATTTGTCAGCATGTGGTAGATCCATAGGAGTGGATGGTTATCTTTAGGGATTGACAAGAATCCAAAATTTTTTGAAGGATCAGGAGTTTCAAATGTTAAAAGGAATAAAGAAATGGTGGAGTAAATATCTAATCCACTAATTTGGGCATTCTTCTATCATTGAATTACAAGCATTACCACCAATCATGCCAAGTACAAAATATGAAGAAAGGTCATGCTCTAAAAGTAAGCCTTAAGCAACTTCTCCTAATTTTGATTGCAAAGGAACATTGTTTATGATGTAGTACAGAGAAGTTAAAGGAAGGAAATTCATCCATGGGGGAAAATCACCTCTCCAAGGGTCATATCACATAATGGTTTTAGATGACCTAGTCCTAGATACTCAAGTTAACTGTAGCTACCTATTAGAACATTCAATTGATTGCTAGCAAAATCAGAAGAAAGAGGTGCATCAATCAAATTATCTATTGCATTGATCATCATATTGTAGCAAAAATCTGAATAATATAGAAAGTAAGCTAGATGAAGTTATTATTCATATGAATGTATATGAAGATGAAGTTAAAAAGAACAAATAAAAAGAATTTCCTAAAAGAAGTATTCACTTTAGAAAATCAATTGAAGCTTCCTCTAGCAACAAAGACTAGATAAATTTCAAGACATCAAGTAAAGAAAGTATTGAAGAAAGAAAAGGATTTGAAGAAACCAATCTCGTCTTCAGATTCATTAGAAGAAGGACCCATGAATCGTTGCCAAGGTCAAGTTATGATGGCATACCTAAGAAGTTTGTATGAGCCATCACCACCATTCTAAACACTTCAAGAGATGCAAGCAATAACTATGTCATTCATCGACATTGACTGCCTACCATCCAAAGAAGTGTTGCATATTGTTTAGCTATTGGTAGACCAATCCAAATTGCTTAAATTCTACTAGAAGTTGATGAATGCACAGTAATCATTATTGGCATGATAATACTAGTAGGAAAGATTCGCCAATGGTGGAAAAGTTCTAATGTGGTAGCTCAAGAATAAGTTTTGCAAAGTGTGCTACAAGGTCTATTTGTTACCCTTATTACAATATTAGTAGTAGATATTTCTGCAAATCTTAGATTGTAAGATAAGTTGATACTTAGAGGAAATTACATAATTTGAAGGATTTTGATCAATATAGTGTTGAATACATTTAAGAAGTGTATCGATTAGCATTACACAGAGACAAATTAATAGCATACATGTGTCTAGGGTGATTGCCTAAAAAACTTGGGCAAATAGTGTTGTATAATGCTATACCAGTAAATCTTGATCTATCCTTAGTGTATTTTGTAGATGTCATACACATGGTAAGATAAGAATTTCAAAAAGCTTATTATCAAATAAGTTTGACTAAAATCTTACCATCAGGTAAAGTATGAGCACAGATAGGTGGAGTAGATACCTTCGAAAAAAAGCCTAGCAATCCATTCTGAAAGAAACCTCGAAGGGATTTTTGTAGAAGCTTTCCTTCCAAATAGAGAAGAAGATGTTGAGTGTATATACCAATACCAAGAAAGTTTCACCCCAACCGATGTATCAAACGTAAAAGAAATATTTTTAAAAAAGAAAAGTATTTGTTGCTATAATTGTAAACAAAGGGGTCACTATGCTTATAAATGTCCAACGAAGAAAGCACTAGAGAAGGTAAAAGCCTCTTTGATGAATATATTAATGAATGAAAGCCAATTGATTCTGAAGAACAATTAGAAACTTGTCTAGCTACTAGAGAAAAAGTGTATAAGCTCACATTTGAAGATGATTTAGAAGAAGAATAGATGAATTCCAAATCTGATGCAAAAGAAAACACTTTTTTCCAAGTTCATATGATGCAAGGAGGTAGAGATTAGATAGAGGATGAGGATGAAGTAGACTGGACACCCAAAGATTTAGTAGAACTAGAACAGTTTCTATATCAAGATCTAAACGATTTAGATCAAAGTATTGAAAAAGAAAAATTCACCTCAACATCATCCATAGCTAATTTTATTAACCCATTTTCTATTTTGTAGGATGAGCCTAGTTCTAGTAGTAAATTTGCTGATATTAAACCATCTATTAACTCTCATACATTTCTAGAACATTTGTCATTAATGTTAGAAAAGGAGTAATCTCAAGATGAGGAAGACAAAGAAAAAGGTGGAGTAATCACATCCAAGGTTATAACCAAGTTTCTCATAATACCATATGAGAAATAATTTTTGGTGGAAAAAGAACAAAAGAAGGATGGCATCAAAAGGACTTTGCCAAAAATAGTTTTTTATCATATGAAGAAGACAGTACCCACTGTATACATAATCATTATCCCAATCAACATAGAAATAGATGGAAAAATTAAATGGAAAAAATTTAATGCTTTCATAGACATTGTTGCTACTTTAAATTTTGCTCATCAAAGAGTGATGGAATTATGTGTAGAATGTAATTGGCCCTTCAAAATTGAGACCATGAATGGATTAAGGCATCTCATAAAATTTTCTCTAGATGTTTTGATCCACATTAATGAAGTTTTGATAGGAAAAACCAATTTTGTTCAGATAAATGATAGGGGTATGATGTTGGCTTAGGAGCTAATTTCATGGAGATAGTTTCTCCCTACACTATTGGAAGAGAGCTATTATTTCTTTTTGTAGATGATAGAAAAGTCACTATTCTATGCATCTAACCAAAACTTTACAAAACCCAGTTCAAAAAGTCAATGTATGCTTCTCCTAATTCAACCTTGGAAGAAATTTTTAATAAAACAATAATAGAAGAATTACAAATATATAAATATTAAAAGGTCTAGAAAATGTTGATGTTTCAAGGAAAACTTAATGAAGAACAAGTTGAAAACATAACCTCAAAGATTCAAAGTTGCTGTTGTGAGCATCCACTACAGTTCTGGTTACAAGATAGTCTAGTAGCTTACATCCCAACTCTCCACCCTATACGAGTGAAAGCAAAGCCATTGTAATGACTAGAAAAGATGAAGCTGAAGTCATAGAGCAAATGATAGAATTTGAAAAAAAAGGACTAATAAGGTCATCAAATTCAAGCTATTCCTATGCTTGCTTTATTGTTAGATATCATGTAGAGATCAAGAGGGGAAAAGTCATGATAGTAATAAATTACATCCCACTAAATGCTATAATGGTTGATATCAAATGATCAATACCAGAAAAGAAACAAAAAGAAAAAGAGGAATTAATTCAGCAAGTAGCAGTAAAAAGAGTGTTTTCTAAGTTTAATTACAAAGAAAGATATCATCAAATCAAAATAGTATAACAAGATATTCACAAGACAGCATTTTGCACACCAACTAGTCTCTATGAATGGCTTGTTATGTCATTTTGTATGAAAAATGCTGCAACTCAGTTACAGTGTCACATGAACAATATTTTTCATAAGCATAAGGATTTTATAGCAAATTATATTGATGAATTCTTGATTTATTCAAGTTTAGTAGAATAGCATTATGGTCATTTGAAAATATTTGCTACCTTATGCAAAGAACATGGCATGGGATTGTCTAGTGGTCTCAAGAAATTTTAGGTGTGTAAAAATGAAATCAAGTTTTATTATCCTAATCCTTATTATCGTGATTTTACATTTATCTTTCATCAAGATGAGTAGTTGAGGTGGATAGACTTACAGGGGAACATTATTTTGCCTTTACAGTGTTCAGCACTAGCAATGCTTCAAACAACCTTAAGGGGAATGAATTTGAGCTATGTAGAAGAGGGGTATCATGTGACCAAACACATGATTAGACCCTATCAACCCATAGAGGTACAAGCATGAAGAGACACTACAATGAAAACCAAGCATGAGAATAATAAGAGAAAGTAGGTTAATCCTACTATTGTCCTAGAGGAACTTGATGGTGATGCATTTTTAGTAGAGAAACTCCATCATAATCATGAAGCCCATTCACAAATGGCTATTATCTATCTAAAAGAACCTATTAAAGTACAAATACATTCAACCCTTGTAGTTACACTAAGAAGAGAGGTAGAGTACTCTAAACATAAGTAGGACTCAAGGCCTAGAATTTCTGTAGGATCACAAAGAGATGAATTCCAAAGTCATAGAAGGAGAACCAGCTAGCATCATTCTCCAGGTACTTCATCTTCCTTCTCACGATCATTGATGGACTTTGATAGAAGGGCACAAAGGTTCAAAAATCATGACAAGGACAAACATCAAGCTCATGATAGATATTAGAATAATCAAAGGCATATTGATGAAGAACATGATGAGTATGAACCATGAAGAGATAGGAATAGATGTGACGAGAGAGAGTGATATGAATACCAAAGGGGACATCACTACAATAGAGCATATGAACCCTATGACCATGAAGATCCCCTGTTGGCTACTCACAACATGATCAACATTAGAGAAGTAGTGTACATTCCAACCAAACATGTGAGGAATAGTTTCATCAAGTGAGTTAATATGAATAGTATTCCTATGTGTGAATAAGAATAAAATGTAGATTCACAACATTTCCTTCAAGCATTTCATGATGCTTGTGTCCTACATAATATCAAAAGTGACTGGAAAAAGTTCAAGTTATTTCCCATGACACTCATTTAATAGGCCAAAAGCTAGTATAGATCATTGAAACTTGAATCAATCAAAAGGTGGAGTACCATGCTTGAACTTTTCAATGACAAATATCAAACTTACTCTAGGGTGTCCAATATTAGAAAGTAGATCTAGGGATGGAAGAAAGAGACACATGAATTCCTTGATGCAAAAATGGATAAATACTACTCTCTTTTGCATAGATTCCCAGGCCATGGATTTTTCCAAAGGGAGCAACTTATGCACATTGTCGATAGGTTAAGGAATAAAACCAAAACCCCCTAGGGTTTATGCCCATGGACAATTATCAAAGATGACCAACCATCGAATTCAAAGGTTAATCAACCAAGTAGCAAAAGAGGAAGGAGAATTGAACAACAGCAAAAGAGGAAGGAGAACCAAAGCTACAAGCAAGAAGCAACTAAGGGATGCTTGATAGAGGAATGATTCCAAGGCACAATGAGTAGTACTTAGGATTTCTCTCCTTCGATGCCTCTTAGCTATTCCAAGACACATATTTATAGCTAAGGTCGAGCCTCTAGACTGTTTGACTCAATGTCATCTAGCTCACAAACCACTAGCTATGTGGATGACAACTCAAAAAGCACATAAACAAGATAAGGATAGATACCTTATCTTTTACATTGTAAACCTTCATATTGTAGATCTACTGTATATAACATTATTTACATTAGGCATCTCCTAGGGGATCATAGTTGTTGTGGGATCGTACTTCATCATCTAGAGACAGAGAATCACAGATCCTTCTATCAATTAGAGGTTCTAGTGCACCAACAAGATATGTTTGGGTTTCACATCCACTATGCATCCTCATGTAGGCAATCCATCCATCCATTTGGGCAAGATCTAAAGATGCTAGTTAATAATGATATTGATGGCCAAGATGCTCACTATCATGCTAGCTTGAAGTATAGATCTCATGATGGAAGGAATACCTAAATGGTGCATTCCAATCTACTCTTCTAGAAATGCAAGAAGTTAGAAGATAGAATAGGGGTTTCCCAAATCTTTCTATGTAGAATGCTCTAGCCTGTAGGTCACCATAAAAGAAATAGTCTCCATGGACCTCATTATAGTTTCCAAGAATCTCATTATGATGATTATAAAGGGTTTGAGGATAATTTTTAGGATAATGGTAAGGGGTATGACCAAACTGATGCCACCATGTCCAAAATATATCATTGGGTAAGATCCAAGGATTAAGTTCAATTTCATAAACATGAAATAGACTAGGCTTAAATCTAGGCTAGTTAAACATGTTTTGTGATGCAAGGAAATACAAACATTAAAATTCAATTTGAATCTTGAATCTAATCCTGTGATACATATTATCACTAAATCTTGGTTCTGCAAATTCAACCCAAATTTTTGATCTTATAGCCATGAGATATTCCTAACAAGCCAGTGAAGGCTTTTTCTCCAAGAATCTTAAAAAGATTCTTGAGTGAGCATTTCCATTTGAGTTTCTCCTCTATTGCAGTTCCTAATGAATTCAAAAGATCTGAGTACCCAGCCTTTCCTTATTATCAAATTTGAAATAAGATTCAAACATTAGTAGCTATAGAGAGTTGGAACTCTCTATTTAGAAAATCAACAAGACTATTATGCTTGCCATTAATAAATTCTATTTTAAAATCAAAATTAGCTACATATAATGCCCATCTAATTAATCAAGTATGAGTAACTTTATTCAAAACTTTGGAACTTGATTATTTATCAAAACATTTCAAATCACTTCTTATTATAACTGTGCATTTTGGAGAAATAGCCTAAATTTTTCTATGCCTTTCACTATGGCAAGAAGCTCTTTGTGAGTACTATGATAATTGTATTGAGCTTAACTGAACTTTCCTGAGGCATAACTACATATCTAGATCACATTGGCTTTTTCTTCCTTAAGAGCAGCACCCAAAAATTCATAAGAAGCATTAGTTTCTAGAATTAATTTACCATCTATTGGTAGCTAAAACTTTGGAAGCTTATTGCACTTTTTTTTATTAAAGAAACTTTATTTGTATGTTGCTTTGTCCATGTTGGAGGATTTTGCCTCAACTATTTGTTTAAGAGCTATTTATCTTCAGCAAGGTTTTTGTAGAATCTAGATACATAATTAACAAAATCAAGAAATTTTTGGAGTTGTATTTTATCCTTGATTTCATTTTGAAACTTTCAAATAGCTTCAAGGATATGATATTGGAAGGCTGTTGTTCCATTAGTGATTTGTAATCCTAAAAACTCTATAGAATCCTTTGTTATTTGCATCTTAGTTGGAGATAAGACTAGTCCATTATCATCAACTATCTTTCTAAAGGTCTCCAAATGTTCCAAGTGTTGTTGAGGGTTCTTAGTCATAACTAATATGTCATCTATATAGATCATAATAAAAGAATACCTAACAAAGATCTAGTTCATACATCTATGGAAGATTGAGGGAGCAATTTTGATCCCAAATGGTAAAACATTCCACTCATATAGGCCTCCAAGAATGGTAAAGGTAAATTTTCATTGATTTTGTGGTTCCACTTGTATCTACCAAAACCCTTACTTTAAATTGAACTTGAAATATACATTGATATGAAGGAGCCTTTGGAACAAATCATCTTTGTTTGGTATTGGATGTTGGACTAGTTTTAACAAATCATTCACAGGTTTGTAATTTACTACAAGCCTTTTCTTCCCTCTTACCTATTCAACTTTTTTATTAACATAGAATGTAGCACAAGCAAACATACTAGCACTGGATTGTATATGTCTCTTTTCCAACAATAATTGGATTTCTAAATCACATTCTTTCCTTAATGACAATGGAATATAGATGTGGTGTGTCTTAGTTTTTATTTTTATATTTTCTTTAAACTCTATTCTACACCAATGTTCCTTCTTATTCCTAAAGATTGTTGGATCATCATTGGCTAAGGCTAATAGTTTTTCTTTTATATTATTAAATTCTATTTCTAGTTTATTTACATTATTAACTATCCATTATGTATTTGGTTGTTTAATAGAAGACTATGTAGATGGAAATCTACTATTATACTAATCTTGTCTTGGAAATCTTTCTCTTGTCAAGCTTAAATATGTTGATCCTACAAAATATGGCTCAAAGTGTTGTAGGTTATCTATTAAAATAAGCAAGTCATAAGATTTAATTTCACAATGAAAAACCATGAAGTTAAGTATTTTTCCCTTTGTAGTTTGTATAGGTATAATAACCTTGTACTAACTACACATCTTTTAAGTGTTAAACCTAATATAATTTTTATTAGTCTCTTCCCAAAAATGAGAAGGTATGATATTTCATTTGGCAATGGATATTTTTGCTCCTAAATCTATTAGAGCATCTATATGATATGCTTTATAATTCTTAAACTTAATTAAGAATGTACATATATGTAGAGTATTTTTTGCCTACAAGTTAGTATTTACTTTATTTATAGGCATGGCCTTAGTTTCTGCCTGATATTGTTCTTTCTAAGAACTTTCTCCTATCCTTTCTAAATTTCCTATTTCTTGAGTAGCCCATTGGATAAAAGTACAAAGTTGTTCTATTCATGCTAATCTAAGAAGAGAATCATTTAGATGTGAAGGCTTATAAGTTGAGGATGATGTTCTTTATTTATGCTTTTCATTTTTATCTTTTAAAGATCTTTGACTATCCAAACTTTCATATTTAGATTCTAGCTCTGATTTTTGTGAATTTGGGTGCTTAAACCACCTTTCCTCGATTAGAAATATTTTCTCTTCTAAATCCTATTTTTTCTCTTCTATTATCCTTGTTAGAGATATTATCTTATTTATGTCACTTATTGGAATATCTTCTATTTGTTCTTCTAGATTTTCTAATCACTATTTTAGTATTTTATATGGAGGGTCTCGTTCTACTAGATCTAAGGACTCTGCATTGAAAGAAGATGTGCCTAAATGTCCAGGTGTTTCTAATCATCATTGTTGTCAACCACTAATATTAATTCTACTAAATCTTTTGTGACGATTCATGGAATAAATGAAATACATGTCATTGTCAGCACTATCACCCCCAATCAGAGTTTGTGATAACATAATGAAATTAGTAACTAGATTCTTAAAGAATATCCCTAGGTTCAAGTGGAGTATTTTCATTAATAATACAATCAAAATATTATTTTGAAAGATTATAGTGCTCAATGAAGTTGACCTTTCTGGATATTTTGATTTCTTAGGACAATTAAAGAGATTAGCTTGACATAAGTAACACTTAATGTTTGATTTTCTTAATTTCTTCTTTCAACATTTAAACATTCCTCTAAATACCCTAGAAGGTTGTTTTGATATTTGGATTTTTTTGAGGTTGGTTAGACCTTTTGGATCTTCTTTTCTACTTTTTACAATAGTTAGTAAATTGCTTAGACTAATAATCATTTTTAATACAAAGTTTATTATAGAATGGATTTTCCATTTTGTGTTCTATTTTCTTCATTTTCCTCTGAGATTTCATATCATAACATATATTCCTATTGACATTCTCTAAGAACTGTCTTATGGTGTTGAAACTCATACATTCTAAGGATTTGTCTTGTTGTTGGAGCTTAGTATGATATTTATCATTGAAAGGTTGAGGCATGCCTCCTACTAAGTGTTCTTTAGCTAACTTATCATGCATTAATTTACCCCTATAGTACCACTCTTTCATAGTATCTAGGAAAGGAGAAAGGTTCTGTATTATATCTAGTTTTGTCTTAAAGAAACTTTGTCTATAATTTATATCATAATCATACTTATCTCCTATAAATTCTTTAGTAATTTCATTAATAAATGATACAGAGGGTCCATTTAATAATTTCATTTTGATACTAACATCTATTTGATTCAACCATTGTCTTAAATTACATATGAAGTGAAATACACAACTTTGGATGGTCTGCTTCGTAAATTTCATCTCTAGAACAACTTGTCTATCAATAAAACCATTTATATGATCTATGATCTTTTTTCATCTAGCTATGTCTAGTTTGTCCATAAAAAATTTAGGATCCTTTTCACTCAAAAGGTAAGATGAGACCTTATGGTATTCTTTAGGGTTTCCTACATAGAAACCTAGCATTTGTAATGATTATTCTTCTTCAGAGTCTAACTAAGAAGTTTCTTATTGATGCTCGAACTCGTAGTCCATCACTTGTGAAGAACCCTCATTGGCATTTATCTTTCCTATATCCTTTTCTATAGGTGTAAAATTTATCTTTGGTCATATAGGTGATGAACTAGGATTTGTCCCATAGTCTAGAATAGACTCTATTTTACCTATGGATGTTGATGTTTGAGATGTTTATTTTGGAACCCATATTTTTTCTATATTTTGGAAATTTTCATATCATCCTCAAATCTTGGCATGTTATTTATATCAAGCCATGTGATACGGCTATCCCTCATGTGCCATATTGGAATATGTACAGCTTCCTAGACGTTAATCATACTTCATGTTGCCATCAAGGGTTTATTATCAAGATTTGGTTTGTGAACATTGTTATAGCAATGACCCCTTCTATGCTCATGCCTTTCTTGAACCTCTCTTCTATCCCTATGTCTTCTTTGTTCAAAGTCTTCATTTTCCTCATCAAAGTACCATGAACAATGATCATGATGATCATGAGCCCTTCTTTCCTCTCTATCATAGTCTCAATGCTTTTGTCTCCTGCTATCAAATTCCACTGATGATCTTGAAGATTCAAATGAGGTAGTAGGAGAATAATGCCAACTTGTATTCTTCTTTGTGAGATCCAATAGGAACTATTGGCCTTAATTCTTGCTTATGATTTGAGTCTTTTACCTCCCTTCTAGTTGTCTCTGCTAGGGTGGAGTATAATTGGACTTTGATAGGTTCCTCCAATCATATGATAGGTGTTTGCAAATAGGACTCATGATCCTGGTGGAGTTTTTCAGGGATGAATGCATCACCATCAAGCTCTTCCAAGACAATAGGAAAGTTAACTTTCTTTCCTTTATTTTTCTCATGTCTAGTCTCCATGATAGTATCCCACCTTAATTGCTCATCAACGAGCTCATAGGGTCTTGTCATGTGTTTGGTTACATAATACCCTCCAATTGCATCACTCAGTTTCATCCTCTTGAGAGTGGTATGAAGCATGATGGATGTCGAATGTTGTGGTGATAGAACAATGTTATCTTGAATATCTCTTCACCTTAGTTACTTGTCTTGATTAGAGAGAAACATAAAGTCAGGATAATAAGGGTCATGATTAGCATATGAAATCCTTACTTATGTTGATTCTGTCATTACCTCTTTGTGGTTCTTTGACAAGTGATAATTGATCATTTGGTGAAGCCATGTCATTATTTTTAGACATTTTGTTAGAAGTGCTTAATTGTTTGGAATTATTAAAAGGTTATAATTATGACTTTAGATTCCAAGTACAAAAAACTTTATGAAATCAATTACTTACCATACATTAACTAGTCCTCAGCAATGGTGCCAATGATGAGCAATGAAGTTATCCAACATCCAACAATACAAGTCATAGGTATTCATGTGTGACCAGATCATAATCTGTGGATGAGACAATGTTAATATGTCAGTAGTTGGTTTAATTTCAAGGCTGTTGTCTTCACACTTGGAGCTAGTGAAATCTAATTGTATGGTTTAGCTCATCATGAGGTATATGATAATTAATGTTGACTAGCCATTTCTACTCCTATCAAACATAGTGAAATGAAAATAGTTTCTAATTTTAAGTAAAACAAGTAATAGTTCTATCCTAACCTAAGCTTATAAATATCTATTCTTGACTTTTTGTACATGTCGTAGGCTTATGTAATCATGATTGGGATTACCAAATACTTTGCTACTGGGTGAACCAAGTGATAATACTACTAGGTTAGCAAATGATCACACTTAACACTTAAAAATCAATTGTATCCATTTCACTTACAATAACTATAAAAGTAAAGGACACTAAAAAGTAAAGTGTAAATCTAGTAAATAGGAAACATTTAGATAAGTAAGCAATAAAAGTTATTCTAAGTTAAAATAGTAAACTAGGAGAATGTTGTAATAGTATGAAATAGCTCAATCTTTATTGCCAATTACACTTGTATCCAAGTTCAAGATGTTTGAACAAAGACTCCATTCACTAAATCATACTACACTATGGGCATTCATACTTCTAAGTGGTTGAGACTAGATTTATGAAATAAAACTGATAGAGCTTGGCTACTGATGAGACACGATATCGCATGCACTGCGATATCGCGGCTGTCGCGATATCGCATCGTCCCCTACGATATCGCGGTCCGCTGCCAAGTCTATAAATAAGAGGCAACACTCCCCTCATTTCTCATCCTAGGCTAGAAGTAGGGAAACTATGATAGTTTGATCACTCCAGAGATAGAATATTTTCCATGTGCCCGCAGTAGGAGTCCCCAAGTGAATGGATCTTTATTCGAGTAGCTTTGTACCTGAACGCAAGTTGTGTACGACAATAAAGACGAGCTTTGTGGATAAACCTTGCAGTACATGGAATAGGTTTTAGTACATGTTATTTATTACCTACATTAGCGTGGCATGAGTACGACTTGATTATGAGCATTGACGAATGTGTATGGCTAATCAAGGAATCGGCTACTCATCGCGATTAGATTCTCTTACCCTTGTCTCCTAGAACGCGGGATGAGTACGACTTGATTACGAGCATCTACAGATGTGTATGGCTAGTCAAGAAATCAGCTGCTCATCATGCTTAGGCTAGTTAGGTGCCTCAATACGACCACTTCGAGCACGTGTGTTACGTGTGGTGATCGATTAATCTCTCACATGCTTTTCCATGCCTTGGCAAAGATTGACATGCAAGAACTATTTGTTGAATACGTTGCAGAAGATTTTGACATGAGGGATTATTATCCCATAGATGCCCAACGTATGAGAGACTTAAGGCAGGAGAGTCAACATACTTTTCTGAAGGGAAAAGCCCTGCACGTCCTTAGCGAAATAGGAGATGAGGAACCCCTTATCATAGGTTCTTTAACAAATGATGTTCCCCCTCCTAACGATGGTGAGGAGAAAGGGTATCAGAACCTACGATCAATGATACATATCCCTGGTTTTGATACCCGTGAACACCAGCTGCTCACAGAGGGAACAACCACTCATGCTAAGGATGGACACTTTGATCGTCACCACGATCTGGGC